>VWZS01002394.1:89154-147362 GCA_013397075.1 Rhabdornis inornatus | reverse complement strand
AGGCCTCCAGCTACACCCTGTGCCACTGGTCACAGCCCTCTGAGCTCTGTCATTCAGCCAGCTCCCAGCTCACCTCACTGTCCTCTCAGCTAACCCACACTTCCTGAGCTACCTATGAGCATGTAGGGGAAACAGTGTCAAAAGCCTTGCTGAAGTCAAGATGTCCCCACTGTTCACTTCTCCCCTGCCCATGCAAACCATATGTAATTTTGACAAAGCTTTAATTCAGAGACTTCTTTCCTGGTTTGAAACCAAATTAGAAAAAATTCATGAGAAACATATAGAATTGTTTGACTTCTGGTTTTGTATTGCACATTTCTATTCCTGTCCACCTCTGTTCTGCTCCAAAGGATTTCTCATGCCTTGATGCCTACAGATATTCAGGTCACAAGCTATGTCCTGCTTTTGCCATTTGCTGTTGTGAAGTACTTATCTTTCCTGGATAAAATGACGTTCAGATGGTGCCACAGTACCTGCCTCAGTGAAATTAACATATCAACATGATGTTGTTGTTGTTATGACTGATAATTTGTAATTCTTACAATTATAATTAATAACAATAACTAATTGCTTCTAACAGCTGCTTACCCATTTGGTTCACTTTGCATTTGCATGGAAGGAAGATCTTAACCCACATATAGTCCTTGATTAAAAATTTTCACTCTAGTCTGTGGCATGATGGGCCACCATTTGCAAGGTGGAAATTTCCTGGCTGGCAAATGAGAAACTGGGCTAGAAGGGTGTGCTACACTTGGGAGAAGAATACACAGCCTGCTCACATGAGAGTAACCAAAACCTCATGAGTTCAAAATGAATTGGTGCATGGGGAGTTGTTGATTCCTGTCTGCCACCAAACTACAGTTGAATAAGGGAGTTGTGATTCCTGTCTCCCACAATCACAAATTGCATCTCAGAGTAAAAAAACTCAGAGTAAAAAAACTCAGAGTAAAAAAATGGTACCTATGTCTGCTGGCAATATTAGGCAAAGTGCTATATGTCTGCAGCAGCTGCACAATCTGAAATGTGAAAGCAGGCATTTGCAAACCCCACTGCTTTATCTGTTTCTCATAAGAGGAAAAGAAAAAATGCATGACCATTTCAACAGCTTAATATTTTTACACGATCAATTTTTCCTTTCAAGGATCAATTGGAATTCTACTCCTGTACATTACAGCAGCTTTTTTCTGACACTTCTGTTAAAATCCAAAGACAGCTCCTATCCAAGAATAATTTCAGCTTCCGATTTACAGACATTTTCTCTACACAGTAGAGCAATGAATCAAAGTATTTAAATTCAGACTGCTGTAATATTTCACAGTCCTACCAGAGACAGAAACACAGTAGCCAAACTGTAAACAGCCCTATTTCCTCGCAGTCCTGTTAAACACCATGAAAGAACTTACATCTCTTTTTAGCATTGGAGCCCATAGAATAAACCATGGATGTAAACCTAAGTTGTGCATAAGCATTTTCAGGACTGAAATTTGGTGACTTGACTTCAAAAGTGCATGTATTTTAGGTGAGATCTTGAGCATCATGGAGCAGCAATTCTTTGAAGGTATTTTTCCTTGAAAGGAAAATAAAGGTCCACTTTATTTTTCCCTTTTTCTCCCTTTTTCTAAGTTACAAAACAAAGAAGATATAGCAACACCAGACTATTTGGAAATCTAGGCCAGGAAAATCTTGGACAGCTTAGCTGCTTTCTGAATTACACTTCTTCAATTTATTATTATTATTGTTGTTGTTGTTGTTGTTACTCTAGGCAAGTAGCCAAATGGGGATCTTCACAAGCTAATTTTCAAATATTCTCAAGAGCACAGATAGCTCATGGAATATTTTCATCCCGGAAATGAAAACTGTTCCTGATCAATTTTGCTTCACTGTAACACAAATTGCAGAAAAAATATGACAGAAAACTTTGCCTGACAAACTTAATTATAGTCTTTGTTTGAGAATAAAGTGTTTTTTATATCACCTACCTGAAGTTTTGCTACTGCTTGCAGGAAGGACTACCCCAGTGTGCCTTACCCATGGATAGAAACAAATCTCTGTGTAACAGAATACGGCTTGATTAAACTCTATTTACCTTCAGCTGAGTAGTTATGTCTTCCCACAAGCAGTCTTCAATCTCTAGCTTGGTATCTGCATGAAAAATAACAATATTATTCTTCCTCTCATCTGTGCTTTCAGGAGAGCATAGCCTATTACTACTTTCAGCATTATTCAGCCCTGCAGCAGGTGACTCCCCTGCTCCAGTCTCAGGCAGTACCAGGTTCTGTCTGAATCACACATGTTTACTTACAAAGACCCCAGATGTTTACAGTGTCATGAGTACCATGCCCAATTTGAGTACTGCACTACAGACCAGCCAGAAATTATTTAGGTTTTTCCCACTCTTCCGTGTTTAGTCAGTTGCATTATCAGTCACACACACGTCATTATGACTCAAAAGTGTCTCCCACTCAGAACCAAAACTCCTTTAGAAGAAACCCAGGAAAACAAAAATGGTCTAAACAATCTGGACAAGTATCTTTCTGTATGTATTAGGGAAATCCATGAAGAAAAGGTATGTCACACTTCATGTGAAAGCTGAGCAAAGCATCTTCTAGAAAAACCTCAGCATGGATCCATAGCATATGTTAGGAATCCTTTTCATCTCAACAGACTGATTTTGCAGGTAATGTTTTCAGCTGACATTTTTCCCACACAAGATGTAAAAAAAGCTATATTATTTTGCTACAGTGGCTGTCAACATCAGAATATTTTCTCATTTATGTTTTGAATTCTCCTGAAATTTTGGATGCTTTTAACTAGATAAAGGTTAGGTTCTTTTTAGAACTGTAACCTAAATAGGCCTTCTCATGGAATTTTGCAGTACTATAGTGAGAATGACATAAGAGCTTGACAGGTCAGTATAATTGGTTTATGTGGATCAGCTTAAATTGGATTTCCCCATTGCCATTGTTGGTCCAGTAACATTCATGGGAGAAGATACTTTGTACTAGACTCAGTTCAGACTGACCAGCATCCTGAGCACCGTGGCTGCATTCAAACATCTAAAGAAAAGGCTGTAGCATTAAACTAAGACTGAGGGCTATGGCCTTCCTTCCAAAGTGGCACGATTAGAGGGTTACCTCTCTTTTGTGGTTTTCTCAAATCCCTTAAAGCCCCATGAATGGAGCACAATACAAAAGCACCCCAGGCAGATACCTAGCCATGTCAGTTTCATCATGGTGTCATGCTCACATGGCTCTGCTGTTTGGAGAACTCTAGGGTTGTGAATTAGAGCATCTGCACTGTTCATCCATCTTGAAGAAATGACATGATGGAAAAGCACAGTCTTGGTGTACTCTGGAGGTGAGTCTCTGCCGAGGAAACACCCCTCATGTCAAGAAGTATAGAACAGGTTAAGTGACCACATTTTCCCCCTCAAATAGTCTTTGTAGGAGTTGTGATCATAGAATCACAAAAGTATTTGGATTGGAAGGGACTAGTTCCTACACCTCTGCCAGGGCCAGGGCCAGCTTCCACTAGATCAAGCTGGTCAGTTTTTATTCCATCCTGTGGCAAAATGGTTTGACCAAAGCACAGACTAATCTATAACAAAGAGCAGAATTGCTAGCATTAGGTCTATGTAGAAACAGGTGGAAACGAGTGCTTGTTTCGGAGAGTGTAAGAGGAAATTATTAAACAAGACAGCTCTTGAATGTAGAGGAGATGTAGGAAAGAAATGCTGATTGGCATAATGAAGGAGAACACTTTTGCCTTCAAGAGGTCTACAAATGGAGGAAACAACTTGGACCTAGATTAATCATGACCAGGAAAACAGACATAACAGTTCTCTTGCTTAATAACTTTAAAAGTTCGATTTAATCTTCTTTTCTGATTATTTCCTGCTCATGGTCCTACCACCAGTTAGGTACACCTCTGACCCAGTAAAATAGTATTACTATGGCAAAGATATTTAAGAAACATGTCATTCTTTCTCTTCAGGTTCAGACAGATTGGTAAAATTGCCTCTAAAAAACATGTAAATTTACCCTACGGTTTTGGCCAGGACATTTGGTTTAGTAAAATTAATAAAATGTCTGCTTCGTAAAATACAATCAGATTCTTTTCACTCTGTTTAAGTGTGGATAAACTGCATTCCCTCTGCAAAAATCCCAGTGCATGCTAGGAGCTAGTATTTTTTCCCCTCCCTGTGGACAGTGATGGACACTGCACCTATTATTTTTGCAGGGCAGAAATGTGTCTTTTGGTGAATAACAAACCCAAAAAGAATGCCATCTGTTCATATTTTAAAATCCATCACTGTATTAATAGCGCTAAAGGAAACATTTTCCCGGTGGTTACAAAAAGAGGTTTAAAACTTTACAGGAAACACAAAATAACTCCATTCCATTTTCCAGAAAATAGAAAGCATTTCAAATTCTGAGTTCGCTGGAATAGTCAGTCATATCTTTTCTGCTCTTTGAGTCTGCATGCATTGGCATGGACAGCAGTAGCTCCCTGTTAGACTCCTCTTTCTTGTGCCAAGGGTTGACTGGAGCTAGAAAACAGGGTTCAAGAATGCAACCTGGTCTTTCGCTGCCAGCACAGCTTTGAAAACACAAAAAGAAGACCTTGATACCAGTGTCTTAATCTGTGTAGCATATGTATTGCCAAGGAAACAGCCAAGTCCCATGGGAATAACTCTGAACAAGAACAGAGTCTGGCCTAATTTATGTCAATCTGTGCATGGATGCTTTGCTCCAAGAGTAACAACAGCAAGACAGCAAATCTTTCAAGCAGTTATACAGGTTTCCTGCAACAATCTGAATATCTGAGTGCTGTGGTCACAACATAAGAGCCCAACAGCACACTGATAGACCTACCTCCTATTAAGAAGCAGGCTCTCTTGACAACTACACATCTCTCTGGGGCAAGATAAAGAGAGGCAGCACTTTCAATTCACCAGGTCAACTATCCCCTTGGAAACATTAGGACACACTGCTAATACAGACGGAAGAGTCACCCTGCCAATGCAGGATGAAGACATTGGTGCAGAGATGAAGTGCATGAGCTCAATCCCATGAAAATCCTTATCACTACTAAGAGAGGCAGCCACATCTCATGCTGCAGCCCACTGCAGTTCAGCAGACTTTCCTCGTGGTAGGTGAAGGATACATGCAGGTTTTCAATAGCCCGAGTCTGACAGTTTTAAGTATGTTTTTTAAGGATACATTTCAGCTGATATGTTCTTAGGCCTGGATGGCTGTTCTGTTGCATAAATGTTTATGTCAGCAGAAGAGTGGGAACTTGAATTCTTAGGATGGTAGTTTCTCTTTGGGCACCAGTGTGGGCATACAAAATGTTAAAGTGGCAGAAAGTTACAAGAGTTTTTTTAGGAAAAGCAACACATAGAATAGAAGACATCTTCTTAATATGCATAACTTTGAAAATCAGACCAGGTCACTGAGGTTCCTAAACGTAAGCTAAGTTTCACTTCTCTTTTCTTTTCCATTCTCTTCCCTCTAGTAAGCTTAGCAGCAGAACAAAGCAAGATCAAAGCTGAGTCCTTGGCAGCTGGGCAATATTACAACAGAACACAAAATGGAGTAATGCAAATTACAGCCTTGCTGTCTCTGTGACTGTGATCCTTGTTTGTGGCTTAAGAATCTGGATGCCAGATTTCTGAGGGTTTTAAAGATAAACAATGAAGTGCACCAAAGGAGTAAACATGCAATGAGGAAAAGCTGTTATGAGTGAAATTTTACTAGATGAATTAGCATAATTAAGAAAATTTATCCCTATCCCTCCTGAAAATACATTTATATAAGTATACAATTATTCTGTACTGCTGCCTGCCAAAAAGTCAGGATAAGGCAGCTGGGATATCCCTGCCTAAGGGAAAGAAATTTTACTGAAAATCTTTCTTTCTTCTTTGGGTAATTGCAGAGTCTGGCTCTTTCCTGTAATGTGCTAGCATGACTTTGCAAGCTCATTCCCCCAAATGCTTAAGCAAAAACTTGGGTTTATGATTTCAAGTTTCCTTACTCAACAATGCATGTGAGCAATTGTTGCTGGCAATGAGGCCTATGTGGGCTCTCAGTGAAAAGTTCATGAAGTGCTTTTTGGATAGAGATGGATCAATGTACTGAGACTCCAAAGGTGAGTACAGATGAAACAGTCACTGCATTTAGCAAAGTCCTTATTTTGCATAAATTCTCACTCACAGTTTTCCCTTCAGGTCCCATCCAGCTCTTAGGTGCAAGAGAAAGTGATCACATGTACTTGTTGAGATTCTCATTCTTCAAGTCGCCTCAAGCCTCAGCTTCACTCTTTGCTGGAGTACGTGTCTAGTTTAGCCTTTCCAGAAAACTTTATCTATCAATGAACCCCAGAGGAGACCTCTGCAGTTCCCTGATCCATCAAACAGCTGCCAATCCACTGACCAATATATTGTTGCTTTTAGTTTCTTGATAGAAGTGTTTGATACAGTCAGAAAACACTAAAAAGTGGCAAAAAGCTCTATCTTCTGGAATATAGAGAAAATAGAGTTTATCCGTAAATGCATCTGTGTACCATTCTTCACTTTCCATTGCTGGCACGCATTTTGTATAAAACCTAGAGGTCACATGGATATAAGCACACTGGACTTTTCAGGTTTTGTGCGGGTTATTTTCTGGTCTTCACAGTGTAACTATTTTGTTTAATGCACAGGCTCTGGACTCTTCATAGCGAGTGGAAAATACCAGGTTTTCATCCACCTTAAAATATTTCCAAACCCTGAGAGCAGACAGCTTGAGGTCATCAGACAGTAATATCCTTGTATGAAGGCTTGGCCATCTCAGCTGCTAATGACAGAAATCTGCAAATCAATGACAGCCTTAAACATCATTACACACGTAATTTCTTTTTCTCTGTTTATTAAGTCCAGAAGGCTTTCTTCAACCAGTCTGAAGACTGGCTCAACTCAGGGGAAGCTCCCTGTTATTTTCAAGATTTTTTTTTTTTTTACTCATTATGAAACAGACATGTCCAAAGATTGCCCTTCCCATTTCCAATATTTTTAGATCCACTCAATTGAATTATCCTAAGCTGCCCTTGTGTACACATATGGAGAAATAATTACATTCCCAGCGCTTTCAGTTGTCAAAATTTTTTAAGGTTTTCTTTAATTCTGCTGTGAGAAATTGATTTTGTTTGAATGCCACCAGACTTATGTTGAGATCAACAACCACTTTTACATGGATTTCCTCCCCTGTGCTCATTTCTTTTTCTTGAACAAAATAATTCAAAGACTGGAACATAAAGCACATAAGAAGAGTCGAACTGGACCACATCAAGGATCCATGTGATCCTGATTCCTATCAATGCAGAAAATCACATACTTTAGAATCCATGTAACGTCAGCACCGAACTGCAATTATACTATTCCAGAATATTATCACTGTTAAGTTTTGTGGCTCTGGAAACATCATAAGCCACAAGCACTTCTCTATGAATTAACCACGCTCCAGGTGGAACAGGACTAATTGTTTTCCATTAATTTGTCCTGTCTGTTTCTGAATCCAGACAAAATTAAGCCTGCAAAATTTTTGGAGTGAGAAGGCCCATGGCTCACCTACATATTATGTGAAGAACCGTGTCCTTTCCTTTGTTATGAATGTGCTACCCCCTTGGTATAATTCCCCTAATTATTTTAGTGTAAGAAACATTAATTTCTTATTTAGATTTCCTAATTTCCTTATCAGAACTTTCTCTGTTCCTCTCAGGATAGACCTCAATTATATTCCTGTAAGTAATCTCTCTGCTTAAACAATCCTGTTTTGTTCCACATCATCAAAATCCCAGTGTTATGCACATACAAAGAACCACAAGGCCTTCATACAAGTTGGAGATTCTCAAAGCTACAACAGCACAAATACTACAGATAGAAAAATTGACAAAAGTTAAAAGAAAAACTGACAAAATAAAATCTAACACTGTCCAAAAATAATATTACAAATAACTGAAGGAAGCAAACAAATATGAAGAGCATGCATTTCTACAACCTTCCCTTCAATGCAAGGCAAAGAGCTCACAGTTTCCACTCGCATTTCAAAAGATTTACTTTCAGAGGAATGTGTGGGGATGGCTGCAGATCAGAGAAGACACTAATGTATTTCTACTTTACCAAAGCCTCTGGTCATAATGACAAAAAGTCACCTATGTACAGGGAGGCTTCAATGGAAAAGCTGACAGTGTTCTAGGCTGAACACATCAGCCTTAAGTGTCCCACTTTTCCCTCTAGTATACTATGTGGGATTTCAAGCACCTTGGAAACAGCAAAAAGTGAATCTCATTAATCATAAAATCCTCTTATGACTGGACTGACAGCTACTGTTAGAAATGTCAGCTTCAGATGACACAGACATAGAGAAGAAGCTTGTAATGGAAAATCTGCCTCATCTGTAACTAGAACATCATGAATTAGAGGCAATAATTGGCCTTACAAGCAGAGAATAATGTCATCATTATTCCTACTACTTGTCACTTTAAATCTTGGTGTTAGGTGATGTCTCTAAGATGTTCACAGCTAAAAATTGCTGGTGTCAGTCCATGTGAACACATTATCCCCTGTCTATTTGAAGAGGAAACTGCAAACAGCCATCTCTATATGGGACCTCTATCTGGAGTACAATTTCACTATGAGAAGCTGGCATGCTCTAACTATGGCTAAGCATACTATGAAGTCAGCATAAAACTGCGCACTACAAGTTTTTGATCTTTAAAAGGATGATAGCCTTAATTTTCCAATTAGATTTTTACATTCTGAGAATAATCCCTATTACCTGGAAAAACAGAAAATCTGCTACTCAACCATACAAAATTTTCTTTGTACAAGACCAACACTTCAAACAACTCAAATTCTTAACATGAAAAAAGGAAAAGTGAAGAAGTGTTTCAATTAAACCTTGTTAGCATCTCCAGTATTTCTACTGTGTGAAGTCTTCTACATCTGTGGCACCTGATCTGCTCCAAACTCTGTAAACCGAAAAAGTTCATGTTATATATATGTTACAAGTCCTTAAAAGGAAGCAGTTAGCTACTGGAATAGGGATGACATGACATGACAGGATGTAATGTTTTAATAGTAATTTTTTTCATGTCATGAGAACATACAGAAGTGATACGGGAACGGCTGAGTGAACTCTCAAGGCATGTTTACACCAGCATTCGTATTACATGAGCATACATTTCTTCTTGGCTAGGAATCTACTCTCTGATTTGGTGCAGCAGAGACTTCAGCATAGATACGAAAGGCTTCTGGCAGATGTACACTACAAATGGCAGGACCTCTAGAGTAAATGTAACTCACTTCTGCAGAAAATGCCTTAAACTCCTGATACTAAGAGTTCGGCTACAGCAACCAATCAAATGTTGGCCTCTTGTACAATACTGGACTTCGAGCTGATGTCATCCTCACTTTAAAATGAACTTTCCTAAACTCTCTAGGTATGCCTCTCTAATTAGTGTATTTTTTCTTTGATGAAGCCCCTCATTAAACTGGGTCTAGACAAACTATCCAAATACACTTGTTCATCCTGATAAGAGTCCATATCTGCACAGATACAACCACGATATATCTAAATTAGCTTGCAAAGAAAAATTTAATGGGAATTAACAATGTAATCTGACCAGGAAAATGGAAAGTTAATTTAGAATAAATTTAGGTGGTCAGGACTAATGTATCACTTACCGTAAGTTTTCTATGATGCTTGGATAAATCTTATTTGTCCAGTGGGTGCAAACTTTTTTATCTCTATCCCTTTCACCATCTTTTGTTTGGCCTGGCCCAAATCACTTCAGTTCTGGGTTGCTGGTGTTTTTTTTCTTTAACCATTTCTTGCCCTGTCAGTTTTCAAGTACTTTGGAAATATATATCATGTCTTAGCAAGAGGACTGTCTGTCACCTTCTATAGAATCTAAAGCCAGTGAACTGAGTCATCATGGTTTTCCTGGAATTGCCAGGTACAGAGGAGATAGATAATTCCTTGAACCATCCGCAGGAAACTTGTAGTGTGAATTTTCAAACCAAGATGATAAGAAACATATTAACACTCTCTAGTCTTATCAGACTAGTAATAATAAATTAAGATAATATAGAAAACTATCTTCCACCCTCATCTGATAGCATCATTTTTTCTGACAGGAAATAATACCTATTTTTACCAAATGGACTATTACTTGATGATATATGCTCATTAGTTCAGACAAAGTTTTCTTATGTCCTGAACATAGGCCAAACAGCACCTATTTTCAAACTAAATTATCTTCTTTCAGTAGTGAAGTACTTGAAATCCAAGCAAGTCTGTACACAAAGAACTGGGAATATAATGTAAAAGTAGATGAGGGGATTTAATAACAGTCAGCATCACAGTTACGAAAGAATGAGTTCCATTAAAATCTAATTGTGTTCCACGAATAATAGGGAATCAAAATAGGGAAAAAAGGTTTGTGTAACTTGCTTGCTTTTTTACTTTAATGGTTTTTCTCACTGAAAAAAAAAGGACTCCCAATCTGATGAAATGTAATTAACTACAAAGAAAATGTTTTTTTTCAAATTCCAGAGAGTGGCCACTTAAGAGAAAATGAAAAAAAGGCTTCTGGCTAGCATTATAATGAACTTCATTAAAATCAAAGCAAGATAGAACTACACTGCCCTGTGCTAGAGACGTCATCTCCAAGATGGGCTCTGGGCTAGCCAACAACAAATGCGGTTAACAGGTTTTTGGAAGAAAGAGAAAATGCCACTGGCCAGGCAGGTGTGTTATAGCAATCTAAGAGCAGACAGTGGCAGGACAGGCAGCACCATGGCACTTTCATTGTGCTCCACCACGATACTTCTCTTAAGCACTTTACAAAACAGTTACTTAAATCCACAGCGCATCTTCTGTAGCAATGATTGGTGTGTACCCCAGAAAAGAGACAAAAAGGTATTAATAAAGTAAATTTTTGATTGTGTTTCCTTTTATCTGAACAATGTCTACAGTGGGTCAGACACAATCTAAGTTAGACCTGCAAATATATAATATTTCTTTCACTCTGGGAGAATTTGCAGTATGATAAGGTGAGAGTGGGGACACCCAGTTACTGTGGGCTCCTTTGGAAGCCTAGATTGTCAAACCTGAATTCCTGAGATAGCATTACTATCTATATAGTTTTAAAAAGAGTAATTTGTCCCATTTCTGAAAGTCTTGCCATTTCAGATTGCATAGCTGCAAACTGGAAAAATAAATCTATTTTCCAGACGAAAAGGCATTCTCAAAATTCCACACTGAATGCATTTCCCTTTAATGAAAGTGTGTTTTACAGCCAAAGTAAACACGTCATTTCAAACAGAGGAGACAAAGTTGAAAGGTTTGGTCCCTGAAAGCGCAGTCTATAATGTAAGGAACAAAGGAAATGGCAAAACCCAATCTGCCTCAGCATCTCAAGGAAACAGTCCACCTGGAGAAAAATTACTCTTCAGGATCTAGGTTGAGTCATGAGGAAGCTGAAATACAGACTCTCAATATGAGTTAAATGTAGCCATGGACAGAGGAATAGTGCCAGTTCAACATCAGAGGATTTTCATTCTGTAAGCCTCTGCCTGTTTTTCTCACCTGAATGTATTCCAACTAGGGCGACAGGTAATTGGAAAAATTAGTAAAAGAGGTGCCTTTTATAATGGCTGCCTTTACATTATGCTGCTTTGCTGGTGATTTTGTAAAAGGCTGAGGATATTCTGCTATAATGCCCTTGTTAGAAAAGCTATGGGAAACCCAATCATGGACAGTACAGGTTTGTGGAAAAAAGAGCTCTTGAAAGAACATTCTTGAAAGATTCTTGAAAGAACATGCACATTACTGTCACTGAAAATAGTCTACCCTTCTCTTCACCTTCCTCTGTGGGATCCCATCTCTTTGTAAAGCTAAATAGAAGCTGCCTGGCTTTGCTTTTGCACACCTCTTGAAGCCGGCTCATGCCCTAATGTTTACTTCATGAAGTACCTTGGGAGCTTTGGCAGTTTCTCAGGACCCTCAAAAATTTAGTCATAGCAGGATTTTTAAGGGTTGTCAAGACTGAGATTAGTCAGATGAGGACATTCGTCCCATCTGCAATCATTAACATCTACATAACTACCACAGTGTTCTCAAAACTCCCTTCTGCTGAGGTTCTTTCCAAGCTGAGCTGCTGGGACAGATAATACAGCAACATTTTGTCCCCTTGTTTCGTATCATCTTCTGGCTTGTCTGTCAATCTCTTGTTCTTAAGACTCAAATTGGATGTCTTCTGGAGCAGGATGCTTTATTTTGGACTGCCCATAGGCAACCACGCAGCAACAACATAGGCAAGGTTTTTAAGCACAAAATCCAATAGCTTTATAATAGCAGGTCTGAATTTCAAATGTGGTTGGTGGTAGGTCTGATTCTCTTCAATCCTGAGATCAAGTGGGATGTGGAAATGTGGGAAAGGAGTCTTGAAAAAGCACATGCGCGCGCACACACGCACACATGCACACACACATCAATATATTTATGATGTGCTAAAGGCAGATAGCTAATAACCCTAAACGAGCAGCTGATCTGTTTCCTGTCTCACTTTTCCATAATCCAGCATATACACCCCTGTGAGACTCTGGCTAAATATTTCTAATCCAACTCTCTCCTCCCCTTATCCCTTCCTCTGAGCTTGGCTAGTGCTCTGAACCTCTATGCCCAGGTTCTGCCAGAGCATATGTCTGCTTGCAGCTGGAGAGGGGTCAGCAGGCACAGCTAGCTAGGGCAGCACACCCTGCTTTCTCCTTTCTTGCCCAACAGCAGAGATGTGTCCTGCTGTTTTCAAGGAGAAATATGGCAGCAGGTAAGGAATTGTCCATTCCTGCACATCATAAACAAGGTAGGGAGGATATTCTGCAGGCTGTGAGCTTCAATTGGTTTTGAAGTTCTGTTTGTGATCAGTGTGGAGACAGCCCCAAGTAGGGATTCACGGTGAGGCAAAAGGACCATTCTGCTCTGGGTGCACTAGCTCTGAGTACCAAAGTAAAAGCCACAAAGGGAGACACCATCCCTTAAGTCAGGATGCAACTTCTAAAGTAGCTGGAGCATGGCCAGCAAGTCAGAGAGGGCTGTAGGAAAGTATCACAAATCTCCAAGATCTGTGGAAAGTTTATATGACCAGGAATAAGGGGCTAAATCTATGAGTTGCAAGTGTTTTGTAATATGGATGAGGGTGTCTGTGGAGAGAAGAGCCTGATGGTGGCTTGGAAGTCAGGCACAGCAGACTTCTCCCAGGCTTTCAACCCTGACCACACTGGATCTTTTAGTGTCATTTTAACCATCCTTTTTACTCTGGAGACAAAAGGGCAAGGAAGAATCCGATACATGTGACACACTTGGATGATTTGAAGTTCCTTGAGAAGAGCTGAAACACATAAATTAAACTTTATTAATTTGGACAAAACATTCATCAATCTAACATTGTCTCTTGGCAGTCTGTGGAAAGGAATCAAGATCTTCACAGTTCTCATAAAAGTTGGAGCCAGTTAATCTGGGCTCAGAATTGTTTTGGTTTGTGGGTTGACTTGTGGTTGTTTGCTTTTTTTCTGTTTCTGGTTTTGTACATGTACAGTGTGTCCAGTCTATTCTGCTGAGTCAGACATAATCTTACATCTGTGGTAAAGATTGCCCATAGAAAATGTTCTAGTAAACATTTCTCATGGAATGAGGCTAAACTCTGCAGGCTCCATTGTCTTCTGAAAAGCTTCTTCAAACTATTGTGGCTATTTTCCAATTTCTGGCTTTACTCCAGAAGCATGATCAAGTTTTGATTTTTAACACCTCTGAGCTCCTCACAAAGGCATGCTCTGATATCAAAAAGTATAAAAACTGTAATAATTGCCAGTAATGAATGGAAGTGCTTGAATTAGCACAGGAAGTCATACCGGCTTTTTTAACATATAAGCCAATCTGCAGTCAAGGGCAGACTTCCTGCTTTATCTTTGTTAATTTTGATAGAGAAGGTTATGGTCGAGGGTGTAATTAATAAAGTAGAGTTCTACAAGTGCAATCAGAGTTCCTGCTGCAGTTAGAGAACACTTGGGTGTTCATTAGCAATAATACAAAAGCAGAACAAAAAAGAGACAGAGAATCAGTTAGAGAAAATACTGATGTCTATGCAAAGTCTGCAGTCAAAAGATCAAAGATACATCTTTATGAATAATTTTGGGGATTTATCTTCATAAATGCAGCTAAACAATTGTATGGGCAAAACTAAACTATTCCTTGCAATGGAGATAAATTATAAACATTCTGAATTTTTCCAGATTTGCCTTACAAAACAATCAACAGTTATTTTTGGGACTCATTGGTATTGCTTATCTCACAAAGTTAAACAGACTTCTCTTTATTCTGTCAAGACAGTGCTGCAGTAATAGAAAGTTTGTTAGTAGTATATCGATGTTGTAAATAGAGTAGGTTTTCATTACCGGGGTAAATTCCGTCAGGTGTGCAGCAAGAGTATGATGAATTCAGCATAAGAAAAATGCGTAAGAAAGAGATTTGAGGGCTTTTACCAAATATCCTTTACAAAGCTGGTTTTGATTTTATATTACGTTTGCCTAGTATCTTGGCTTACAGAGCAACAGAGCCAGTGGAGTGGTTAGATAATACCAGAGACCCATGTTTTGACCTTCTGCATGTTGCTAGGTGGTTGGTAGGGATGTAACACTGCCTAGATACAGTGCAGGTGTCATTTCACAAGTGAAATCTGTGCATTAATGAAACAGGAAGTTAAACAATGAAAGATCTGAAGAAAGATGATAGATGATATGTGAGCTCAAAAACTTGGAGATGCAGAGCAAGCAGAACACATTGGACTTCTGTGTGGTAACACCAGGGTGCATCACTACACCCTAAACATAGTGAGAATGACTATAGACAAGCAGGAAACCTACCCAGNTAAGTTGCTGTAAGGCTGTTCTCGGGGTCTTTCTGGGTTCCTTCCTTCAGTGTCTGGTTCTGTTCCCTCTGCCTTCCAATAAACCTTTTCCCAGAACCTAGAAAGGTCTCTTCCTCGATCCTTTACTACTCCTCGGATACGGAGACGGCCGTGGTAAAGGTGGAGAGCCCTCGCTGTACTCCTGCTTCACGGAAGCTGGGAGACAGCCCACTCTTGACACCGGCAGCCAGTGGAGCTAGTAGGCTTGCCAGGTGTGAGTGGTCAAGGTTGCCGTGTCACCCAGTAGCTCAGTAGCTGCCACTAGAAGTAAAATAGTCAGTTTGAAAGAAAAAAAACCAAACTTGCAGACATTGGACACATGAAATAATTTAACCTAACGGTAGCTCTCATTTAGGAGACAAAACAATTAAGCTATGGGCAACTAAAACATAGGCTTTAGCTTGTGTAACAAATTCTCTTTTATCTCCAAGTTTTAAAGACACTAAAGCAATATCTTTAATCACCAACAATTTTATATTAAATTAAGGTTTTCTGGGATGTAGAAAGAACCCTGTTCATAAAGAGAAAAAATAAAGTAAACAAGCAGTTCCAACTTCAAACAAAGAGAAAACCTGTAAAGTGCTGCTTGGCTTAAGCAGTCAAAAGATGAAAAAGTTGTGAGTTTAAAAGTGTGCAGAGATAGGAGCACTTTATTCTTACAGTCCAGCATGCAAAGACCTGCAGATTGTTGCAGAGAATGTCATTTATGATGTTAAGGTATCATTAGACAAATGAGATTCTGGGGCTGTAAAGCAAGTGGTTGTTTAGTGTTCTAGCCTATAGAGCTGGCACTGCTGGAGTAGTTAGACCATTACCAGAGGCCTGTATTCTGACCTTCATCATGTTGCTAGGTAGTTGTTAGAGAGGTACCACTGCTTAGACAAAGCACAATTAGGCAGGTGTTATGAAAAAACGCCCCAGAGCCATTGGCAAAAAAATAGCTCATCTAAACTGATTCTAGAATATTTATTCCGTGACTCACTATACTCATCATTGAACACTATGTGGGAGAGACACTGCCAACAGCCTGGAAGATGTCCTCCTGTCCCCCCTCCACCCAAGAGGGAGGAGGGAGACTGCTTTGGGGGCACCTGGCTATGGAGGACCCACAGGGACACCTGGGACCAAGCTCTCATGGCCAGAGCCACCACATTCAGCACCCTGCTCCTCTTGCCTGCTGAGACCTTCGCTCCTTGCCATCTACAGGAAAGGTGAGATATGGGTAACTGCTTTTACCTGACTTTGTAGTGTTCTTTGCAGTATTAGCTAATGTTTCACAGAGGCAGTAACCAGCCAAACTGTTTTTCCAGTTATGGAGTGGTGATGACATTGTGTGCTTTATCTGTCCTAATCCATGATGCTACATTTGACACATCTTATACAGGAGCAGCGTCATTGTCTGGAGCAGTGGATAAAAATGATCACAGTTTCGTTTCCTGGGTAATATAGATAAAACTGTGTTACTGCATAGAACTACATTAACTGAAGGACACTGCTCAGTGTTATAATTTGCAATGCACTTTCCATAAAATGTATAATTTCTGGTTTGCTTTTTTTTTTAAACATTTTGGATTTACATGGCCTCAGCTTTGCATCTGAGAGGCATGCAAAGCAGTCAAGTGTGATGAGCATTTAAAACCTTATCTTTTAGCTCTAGGTATGAAGGCAAAGATTATTCAAGTGTTTTATCATGGTTCACAGAGACAGTCTATGAAACTGATGCTAAATCTCCTGAAACATTTGGCTGGTTCCTAGGTTGAGTATGAATCCTCTTTTTTTCACTTGCTTCGTGTTCCACTTTCTTGCAAAGGAATCAGTTTCATGAAACTGTGTCGCAAAACTGGTCTAGCTGGGGCAGGACCTGTAACTGCTCTAGCATCTTAACTTGCAGGTTATTCATCACAACTTAACTTTAAAAGCCAAAACAAATCAGGGAGGTTAAACCTACATTGACCTTTTGGACCTTTGTGTTTAACAAAGCAACTAGCATGCAGACAGACTGTTGTGGCTCTCATATGTATTGTTGTCTCCGTTGCCTTGAAAAAATACGTGAATGTTCTTTCACAAATATTTGGAAAGGTCATTTAGACAATGCAAACCTTTGCATCTTCTGTTCACAGCTTCTTCTGTCATTTAGACAATGCAAACCTCTGCATCTTCTCGACAGCTTCTCGAGCTGTCTTTAACTTTCTTGGAGCACTTTCCTCTACAAATAATTGCATATATAAAAACATGAGAGGGTAATTTAAATATATCTCTAGGTATTTGTATATGCATGTCTGACATATACATACACCATAATCTGGTATTGCCTCTCCATCCTCACATGTAAAATGACATCAACAATTCCTTTTCACATACATTTTTGAAGAAATCCCATTCTCTTGGGGTGAAAAATATAGGTGAATACAAAGTGGTGTTATGCTTAAACCCATCTCTGGAGAAGGCCAAAACACAACATGCTGTAATTGCAGCAGGAAGTTTCAGATGACTCCAAGTGGAAGCTGTGTGCCTAGCTCCTCTGGTGTCTTTTTAAGAGCCCAGCCTAAAAAGTTCTGTCTAAACCAGTCTGCTGCAATACAAAATCCTTCTAAGAATATTTCTTCTCTTCCTGGCTAGGCATTTGTTGCCTTCTTTCCTTGTGCAAGTTAGCTGGTGACTTCTGCCTTCACATGTGTTTAGTTTGGAAATCAAACAACTTAATTCCATGGCTTTTCCCACTGAGATTTCTGGACGGATACTGCTAAGACAAGAAACCTTAATTCTTCACAGCTGGTTTTCACGGTGCTCCACTGTGATCAGCGTCCCAAAGTAGCAAATAAAGTTACATCTCATATATAAGTTGTACAGCCTTTCCATAATGCTGAACGCTCCATAAGAAAGAAAGCATTCTGCAATATCCAGAGAATATGAAACAAAATATATCCCAGATGAAAAAATATTGAGTAACAAGACGTGGGGACAAAATTACTCCATATAAATGAATTCAGGTGATTGCTCTTCTGTTTGATTTTACCACAGCCTAATCTCTTTTCTGTGCCTTGATTTCCTTTTCTCTCTCATGGTTAGCTGCTGACCGCTGCAGTGGAGGGATGCACAGTATCTAAGCACAGCGGGGTCAGGATCGCTCTCTGGAATTCACACAGTAGTTTTTGCAATAATAGTGTTTTGTCCCTTTCTAGTGGCAGAATTGTGTAAACTGTGACTGGGTTAAACTTGAAGCTTTAGGGTCTTGTTTTCTGTTGCCACGGATAATCCTCAGAAGGACCTGCTGGCTTTTTTCTGTGTAGCTGACACTGTTTCATTTTTATTGCATATGCATGGGCAGTGGAATTCATAATTGGATTTATCCCACTGTCAGACTGTATCTGTTAAGAAAATGGAGCCTGGACTCAAGCAGAACATAGAATGATGTGTACTTTATAGCTTCACTCCTCTAGAGGGAACTCTTACTTTAAATCTCTTCATGCATTTCTCTGTAAATGCAGTGGGCTGACCAAGATGAGAGAAGGCCTACAACCTCTTTTGCCAGGATGAAACTTGCCAGAAAACAGCAGTGGTTGTCTTCAGGTACAATGATTTTCAGTTTTGCTAGAGCTCATTTCTTAGCATGGCCTGGCACTTCCATCTCCAAGAAACATGCAGAACACAGTGTTAAGGATGCCCCAGAGAGCTGGATTTGGATCTTTTCCAGTCCTGATTCTGTGTATGCTAAATCGGTTCTTTAGGCTGATAGGAGAAACTTGAATTCAGCTGTTTGTGTATTGGCCTCAAACAACAGAAAACTTTGCCCTGAGGGTTTAATGTAAGAGATTGCCTGGGGGAGTGGGGAGAGGACTGGGGAGAAGTGCAGAGTACAGCAACTGCACTACAAACAATTCTAACCCACACCATCCATTTGTGAAGCTGCCCTGTTAGCCGCAACGGTTGAGGCCCATTTTCAGACCTGAGTAGGTTTCAAGATTCACGGCTGGCAAATAAAAAGAAGAGTACTTCTCTGTGGGAGGAACAACTTCTGCACTCACAGGAGTGTGGAGAGTAGTCTTGTGGATGTCATGAGGTCTCTGTTTCGGGCTGAGCTGCTCACAGTGGATGAGTGCAGTCTTGTCACAGGATCTTAGAAGAGTGACTGGATAATAGGGCAGGCTTCCTCCCACTACCCACTCCAGTTCTGTGTCTTTCCCGAAGAGTGGTGTCAATCTGCCAGCTTCTCTGATTACCCTTATATGGAAAAGCAATAAATCACCACTTCTGTTCATATTGCTTGGTGCAGTGCCAGCCTTCCTACACTCCCCAGATGTCTTTACAGGGAACAAGCCATGACAGAGTGCAGATGCAAACCCATCAGTGCAACACTGACTAGCTTACTTTGAGGAAAAGGGACAGCCATGGATATAGAAGAATTTTGGTCTGACTCAGCATCCTCCAGAGCTGGAAATTATAAGAAACAAGATGGCAGAAAGTGAATAGCTAAGTCTGTTAGCACTTCATACATTGTCTGCATTTTGCAGAATTCTCCAGTCCACTAACTTGGCCCTCTGGTGTGAACTACTTCAAAATTCTCTGAGAAATAAAGCACATGCCTGCTCATAACTTCAGTTATGAGCAGTTTGCAGTCACCCAGTTAGCTGGATACATCGGGTATGCTTGAACCAGAAAGGAGAATAGTAATAAAATCACAGCATTTTGTTATTTTCAGGTCTTTTAGGTAAGAAAAGGTTTGTTATAAGCAGGAATTTCTAGTTTACCAGCATTGGTCCATTAGGGAATGGCATCAAAACAAGTTAGCCAGGCAAGAAAAATATGAAAGATCAAAGAAAATTGCCCATGTTCCTTGTTGTTAGGCAGCTGTAAGGACTGATTCATGCCGGTGCTGCCAAGTGGTCTAGGTATGTGATGAATTCAATTGTAACAACAGAAGTAATCGCAGGAACTAATCTGATTCCATGAAGCCTTCAGCTGAATAAAGTGAATGATCAAGGAGTAAGGGTTATTCTAAGTGGCATTTATAGCATGCCTAACATCTCACATTTTGTACCTTCTGATTCCCAGCTTCTGTCTCATTTGTTTCGCTATATGGCTCCCCTGAAGGTCTTGTGCATGTACCACAGGTTGCTTAGTTCTCTCTTAGAGCAAAGAAGCAGAGTAGAAGAGTGCTGGGTTCAGCAGTGAGATAATTCACGACAGGTATATAAATGCCAGAGGAGTGCACTCTTCTCAGGGAATAAAAATGGAGTAACAGAACAGAGGTGTACCAGAAAATTGACAGTTCATGGGAAAAGGTGCTTTGACTGCTTCCCTTCTTCTACCTTAAACTGGTTCTGTTCATACTGCCTCCACAAACGAGGATAGGACATGGGCCCCAAACCAATCTCTGGTTGGTGTCGATTCAGTACTTTCTGTCTGGAATGGTTTAATTGGAAACATATATTGAGACCTTATCCTCAGGGCTTTTCCAGCAATTGTTTTGTTATTTCTACTGTATTTGTTCTGGGACTGTCATTCCTCTTCTGCAGCAAGAAGGCCCTTTTTGCGGATCACCGTGACAATTCCATACTCTCAGGTAAGTACACTTGAGGGGGAGCAAGAGGCATTTGAGAATGCAAGTCCTGCTGAGACAAAGCTGAAGGACTCTGAGGTATGTGCAGTACAGTACAATGCAGTACACACAATTCAGAACAAACTGTGCTCTCAACAGCTTATTTCCAGAAAGAAATCCAGAAGTTACATCAAATGTATGCAACATGACCAGTGAGGGCTTGAGCCCAGGAGTGAAATGGGGACAGAGAGAGCAGATAGTTGGGTATACACAAACTGCTAAACAGGCAGTAACATACATTGCTTTTCTATGTCAGACGGCAGCTGTCTTGTCTTTTTGCAATTGCAATTTCTCTGGAAAGCCTTGCAGAAGCAGGTGACACATGAAGTACATGTTTTGCAGCAGTATACACAGCAGTCATACATGCCATATCTGGTTTGGTGCAATTTACCAGTCCTGCCTGTGCTTGCAGGGATGTGCTTTCCTGAAGTTTGCAGCCTACCTCTGTTCATGGTCCTTTAACGAGGACTGCTAATCACAGGCATGGCTGGCTGTGGTCCTTGCCTAGTCAGGAGAGAAACAGATGGGGGAAAGTCCTGTCATTCTTCTTTGGGCAACCCCAGAATGCAGCTTGCAGAGTGGAGGAAATTCATGGTCTCAGAATTCACATTCTTCTCATGCAAGACTATATCCACTGTCAGAGCACCTTCCTTCTCCAGCACAGGGGAAGAAGAAACTAGAAACACAGAATAATCTGCAAAACCTAAGGAAATAGAAAGATGCTGGATTATGAATCCCAGGTTATCATGTGGCCTGCTACTAGAATGAAGTAAGGGGATATTATCCTACACCTTCACAGGGCCCAGCAACTCTGCCTTCTGGAACTAGAAGGGAAGAGGGCACCTCTCCCATGATAGCATCTGTTACTTGGCACTAAGGGGAAGTCTAAATGCACAGCCTTTAGGATGTAATGATTGGTCTTCCAGAAATACAGAACCATTGCCTCAGGTGCAATATTCCCTCAGCATGGAACTAATGAGAAAACTTTTCGTGAGCTGAGAAACCATTAAGCCAAAACCCACCAAGTGTGAAGATTCCTAAACTGCTAATTAGCCTCTGTCTTAGTCATCACTGTCTTGAAATCTGAGATCCTATTAATACTCATCTACCCAAAAAGATGCTTGGGCTGTGTCTACACTGTAAGACAGAGTGGTTCTTGCAGGGAATCTTGGTACACTGAATTGCATTGTAGGACCGAGAGAGAGAATACCCACAAAGATCCATTGAAAAGCCTTAACTTAAAATGTAACTCGCTCAACATGTAAACAAATGAACATTCAAGGACTGTGTACCTTGGCCTTCAGTATAAACAGTTTAGCAATAGATAGTATCATTTAACATGCTTTGTACCTGTGTATGGTTGATGTATACACTTAGACACGAAAAGTTTACTTCACGGTTTACCCAGAAGCCTTTGTTTTTTTAAATTGAAATCGTCACTGTCACTACTAAGAACTTTGAAATTCTGTTTGAGCAAAAAGTATTAACATGTTAGAACAGAAAATCAAAGTTATTATCTGTGTATCTACCCACTGGGAAATCTCAGATTTTCAACAAAGAAAATAAAAAACATCAAGAAGCTCACCTGCCACCCTCTTCTAGGCCCAGTGAGCAAGAAAATTTACACACTTACAGTTAATTTCAACCAACTCCTTAGGGTAATCCTAAGAACCAAGACATTAAATAAACCTTGTTTAAATGTACTAGAATTGCTCTACTTTTAAGGGTGAATAATATGTAAATAGGACTACGAGCTAGAATATATGAGAATGTCTAGGCCAGGCTATAGTTTTACCAGCTGGTAATCCTTCTCTGACAGTGATAAAACCAAGGACCTGCAGAACAACGTAAATGTAGCCAAGATTCTACAAGATGATTTCCCGGCCTCCAGTCATATGATGATTAGATATTTCCAGCACTACATGCAATATTGCTGTGTGTGACAGGTCTAGACAGACTTTTCTTCGGAAGTGATATCTGATAATTTCTGAGCCACATAGTCTTTCAGCATCTGAAATTCTTGTGTCAAGGTGTCCCACCTATAAACTACATTTTCTGTGAAATACATCCCTTATTTTGTCTTCAGATTTTGGTTATATGACAGATACATTGCTGTCACCATCTGGATTGTAGTTGTGAGGAAGGAAAGTATCCTCAACACACCAGGGTACATTGCAGACTGCTGCTTGGTGAACCTGCTACATTTGTTGGCCACATGGCATGGATATTGTGTATTGTAGAAAGTAGGATCAGAACAATGTATCTGTTTTTCTTGAGAGTATGCTGAAACTTTTTCCAGACAGGAGCTCCTCACATAACAGTAGCATGGCTGGGAATGACACTGTGACAAGGCACACTTAAAGAACTTGAAGAACCTTTGCCCCCTAGGACTGCTATGACAGCCTTGAGATCCAAGGTCTCACTGCAGAGCTGTTGACCTGAAACAGTCAGATCAACCTGAAACAGGAGCAGGACCTCAGGACACTGTAGATATGCTCTTCTGCTTTCCTCAACACTGCATGGCTCAGACTTTCAGATCCTGTGTTGATGACTCTAGGAAATGGTGGAGTCAACCAGAGAGAGAAAAGTGGGAAAGACATGTCTGTCAAACAAGGATGTTCCCCGCTCTGTTCTCTTCTCTTCTCTTTCCTAGGATTCAACTTGCTCTTGAAAGTAAGCTGTTTTTTACCGTTGTACCTTTGTACAGTGATCCCAAGTTCTGACACACTTGGATCTGAGGTGACTTTAAAATTCTTTTCTCCTCTTAATTACATTTGAAGAGCCAGACAAGAAAGAGGCTAATGAATTAATGTTTATAGGCACTGAGAAACTTGCTTACGATTTCTGAACCATCCATGGTCTGTGTAGGTGAGCCATTTAATCTACCCCACTATTTCTGTAATACATTTCTTAAATATACTCTATTGAGAATAAAACTCATTAATGATTGTTGGACATGCAAGCTTCAGGAAGGTGTGGGCCCACAAGAACCTAGATAACAAAGTGGAGGGAAAAAAACCTGAAATAATATGCCCATCCACACCCATCTTAACTGGCAGTAACTTAGAAAAAATATCTTTAAGCTCTGTTAAAAGTTGTTCTCTCAGCCTGCCTGTGTCCACAGCCAAGACAATCCTTTCAGAAGCATTACTTCTGAAGTCAAGTGCTCAAAACAGCTTAGCATCTTCCTTCAGCACCAAACCTTGTGTTCCCTCCCGCACATGGAGCTGTCACATGCCAATAGCCATCCTGGCCCTGCACAGTAATTTGTCTGAAAGTAACCTTTCTCCATTGTTTAATTCCCTTCTCATGTTAGTCCCATGGTGTGCTGCTTTACAGAGGATTTCAGGCAGCAGCTGTAACAAGTGAAAAGCTAAGCAGGGAAAGGAGTTTAGACAAGTCAGTATGCAAATATACATAAATATGTATATGTATATTCTTATGGATTATATGTGTATGTAGTGATTTTAGATGGGTTAGTACTGCAGGCTGCTGATCTCAAAGACTTCAAGCCTTGTTTTCCCCTGGAAGCAAAGGAAGGTTTAACTTCCGTGTGGGAAGAGATTGTCATGGGCTCTTTGACAGGTATTTGTAGATCTTACTCTTTACTCCTCTCTGGTTTTCCCCATGTGCCTCATTCTGGGAAAGCCTCTGCAGAAAAGAAACAGCTAGCCTGAAGATGTAATGGGGTTGGATTGAGATCACAAAGGAGAGAGAATTCAGGAAGGCATTGGAAAGAGATAAGCATTTATTTGTATGCTAGGGGACAAGATATATTTGGGAAGGTGGGTAACATGACAAGGATGCAGTGAGTAACTCCTCACTGCCCACTCATTCCATTTGCATACCCTTTTTTTCTAGCCTATGCTGCTTTCAAGTTGCTGTCTCTTCCGAAGCCATAGGTTGCCCAGTCTGCCTGCTGATGCTAGCAGCTCCATGCCTACCACACCAGAAGGGAAAGGGCATATCTGCAGAGGCTGTGGTTTTCCCACTGTCAGCTGGTGCCACTGCCACTGTTAAAAAGAGCAACTGGCACTTTAGCTACTTCAACGGCTCTCAGACAGCTCTAGATCTGTTCTTCTAGAATTTTCCCCCCTTCTAACTTTCACGAACTTATCTCCTCACCATGGGGCCTCTGAAAGAGACAAACAAGTCCCCTAGGAACTGATAATGTGTAAGGGTCATTTTCAACATACGGTCAGAGGGAGACATGAAGCCTACCCACAGCTCTGTGGAAATACCCCAGACTCAGAGCCTCTTTTCTTCCTGTAGGAAATGTACAAAGGAGGTCTAGGGAGCAGCAGACAAGGACTGATCTCTCCAGGAGAAGCAAAGGCTTCTAAACCTGTCCACCTGATTCTGCCGTTTACCAAGAGAGCAGAAATTGATCAAAATACCTGAAGCAACCCACTAGCAGCTCTGCACAACATGAAGAGCTTGTGCAGAGCTGCTGGAAGTTTTCTTTGGCCATAGCTGTCAGGAAATTTAAAAATGTGTGTGTATGGATGTACAGTGGGTGTACATCACCATACATGCATACATACATATATGCATACATATAGTAATTGAGCAGAGATGTGATGACAAGTCCAGCAAAGGAGACTGGAAATCCGTTCTTCTCATATCAGCAGGACCTTAAACATCCACAGGGATGCCAGACTACTGGCCTACCTGCAAGGCTGCCCTTGCATATCCCTGGGAGAATCCTTGGTAATGCTGTAGAAGGACATTTTCACCCCCAGTTTTATTCTGAGGCATTTTTCAGTCAAAGATAAAAACCCTGTCATCCTAGAAACACTGCCTGTCAATTGAAATTTGTGAAAAACAAGAAGAGAAAAGGATCACATTCCTGAGTTTACTGTTACATTGTTCATGTTTTTAAGGGAAATGGGGTATTTCTCGTGCTTCCTGAGGGAGAAGAGGAAGATCTGGGGTTAGTAGCAGTCCAATACAATATGTCTGGTAAGGGATTTTGTAAGAAGTTGAGGGACCCTGACCTAGCTGTGCTGCGACTGAGTAAGGACACTGCCTCTGCTTCACGAGGCTGGGAGGGTGAGTATGCGTGGTATCCCTGCACTGCACAGCAGTGACTAGCTTATCTTCAGCACTCAGTCTTCAGGGTAGTGACTTACTAGGAAAGCTTTCTTACCCACCCCCCGCCCCCCTTCCTCTCTCTTCCCCCCACTGTTTTGCAACAAATGTGAAATGTGCTGATAAATACTGCAAGTGAATGATACCGTATTCACTTGTTTACACTCCCCTTCATTTGTGAATTTTGGCCAGTGGCATCCTGGGGGGCATGAGGGAGAGTGTGGCCGGCAGGTCAGGGGAGGTGATTGCCCGACTCTGCTCAGCCCTGCTGAGGCACATCTGGAGTGCTGTGTCCAGTTCTGGACAAGAAAGACACGGAGCTACTGGGGAGGCTCCAGTGCAGGCCACAGAGGAGATTTGGGGTCTGGAGCATCTCTCTTGTGAGGAGAGACTGAAGGAGCTGGGCCTCTTTGGTCTGGAGAAGACAGAGAGGGCATCTCAGCAATACATGTAAATATCTCCAAGGTGGGTGCCCAGAGGATGGTGCCAGACTCTTTTCAGTGGTACCTCGGCAGGGGGCTTGGACTAAATAATCTCCAGAGGTGCTTTCAAACCCTAACTATTCCTTGATTCTGTGACACACATTAATTGAGATGGCAGTAAAGGATCTTAACTGTTTCTGCTTTCATGTGGTAGACCCTCATTGCTTGCTTGTATTGATTCTTTCAAAGTTAAAATGTGTACAAAGTGGCAAAAGGACTTGCATTGCATTTAAAAAAAATAAATAAAAGAATTGTTCAGGAAAAACATTACCAAAGTTTATTTGGCTCAACTGCATCACTCTCCAACATTCTCCAAGCTTGACCTGTAGGGAGCTCACAATTAATCCTCTTCTGCTGTAGTCAAACAGGTTTTAATATAGTTTTGGGGATTTATTCATCAAATCTCTGTTCCAAATCTTTGAGCGTTTTTTCCACAAACAGTTGAATTTATTTCCACTCACCATCAATTTATGTAATATAAGAAAGTCTAGTCAGGTAAAATGGTAGGAAACAAGCTCAATATAAAGTTTATTCTGTGGACTGTCTTTCCTGCAGTCCAGTATAGAGTATGCTATTTAACTGAATGAGGAAAGTGCTTCTTTTCAAGGATTTAGTGTTCTTTGTCTCATCTCCAGAAACACTAAATACAGAATTCAAACACATCTATGTAAAATATGTATTTTGGGTTTTTTTCTGGCTAACACTAGGCAAGCACATAAAATTGAATCCTCCCAGCAACACACACACAGAACATCATAGAGAGAATTGTGTTCCTGCTTAACAGCACTATGTGTGCATCAGCAATGAATACTATAGAAAACAGGATATGGAATAAAGATGATTATTTCTACAGGATACAGATCCAAAGTCGTGAAGATGTTATCATGGCACAAAGTCCAAACAGGAGATTTCTGCTATTTCATTAAGTGGTGTTAAAATGGAATGCAATTCAGAAGACAGCAGCTAGGTCCATTTATTCTGATCAAGTTATGGAGGACTTTTGAGCACCTATTTTGTCATCTCAACATAGTACCTTTTTCTCCCCATCTGTGAGGGCTTTTAGACCACATGGTGGGGTTAAATGGAACCCAATAGAAAAGGCAAAAATAGTGCTGTAGGATCCTTAGAGAAGTAGCTGAGGCAGGCTGGTTTCCTACCTGGGTGGTGGCAGGGTAGTCTTGCAAAGAGTGACACACAAATTTACCACAGGGTCCTGTGCAGTCATGGGACAGGGAGTACAAGGGTGTTGGTAGGAGGAAGGATGCTGCATTCTGCAAACTTTGCTGAAAGAGAAATGAAAGGAGAAATGGAAAACAGGATTCAGCAGCAAGCTGGGATAAGTTTGGAGAGAAGGTCATAGAGACTTAGTCATACCTACACAAAGATGTCCAAGCATCTGGTCTAAGCTTTGTAAGAAAATACAAGTTTTCCTCTCTGGTTATGTAAAAGATACTTCTCAGAGCTCTTTGCCAACTTAGTTACACTTTGGAAGAAAATGCTCCCACATAACTGCACTTATCCCTACCCTTAAAATGCCCAAGGGAGTCTTGAAGGCAATGGGGTTACTACCTTGACAACTAAAGAGGTGCCTTCATAGGGTTCTTGTCAAAAAATGATTAAAAAACAGAATGATGGTCAGGGACTAGTCAGTCAGAAGAGGCACCACTGAGAAACTGAAATGTCTCAGAGAGGGCTGCTAAAACACTGACTAGAAGCCCCAAAAAAACCTAGTAAAGAAATCCTGCTCTCTTCTCCTGATGCCTCCTATGTAAATTCAAAATTATGCTTTCAGATTCAGGGGAGAAAGAGGCACATGATACCCAATTTTGAACGTGACTGAGTGCTTCAGCCTTTCGTTAAAAAATGTCCAGCCACGAAAATGCAATTTCTTTTTTCTTTTTTAGTTTTACACAAAGTATGCAAGTAAAATTGCTGCCAAAAGAATGTTCCCCAGCATTTTCTTGATTTCCCCCCAGGGTCTTTAAATTCGCTGATGTTAAAAGAAAAACAAAGAACTACAAAAAGGCACATGAACACAGCTCTATAAATAAAATAGGGGGGGGAAGCAAGCATTTTTTGTATTTTGAACTAGCCATTGTGTAGGCATTTGCTTACTCCATCACTGCTCTGTGCTCAGGACATTGAGAGAAGACTGATATTAGAAGAAGTCTTTCTGTTGCATTGGGTCTAACCTGAATTTCCTTTCTAAGGCCTGGGAAATCAGAGAGATTAGGATCTTTTACTTTTTTACCCTTGTACTGAAAAACTTCACTAGCAAAGGGCAAAATTTTTCCCAGATAAACAAAAAATTTGGCTTAATTTTGTGTCTGGGTTATAAATACTTTAGAAAGGGGGGAAATTAGTCATATGAGCATATAAATAATAGCTCAGTTACATTCAAGAATATGTGGGTGGGTGTCCTGGGTGGAATAATTTGCTAGAGCACAGTTCTTCTTCCTTGCTTTTCCTCTTCCTCTTAATTTATTCCTCTTTCTGAATATCTGCTACTTCTTTTTAGCCTTTATTTATATCTTGCTTTTTGTTCGTTAATCTTGGTGATCTTTCCATAATGAGTCTATACACATTTTTCTTTAGAATTGGTTTGTTAAGGATTAAACATTTCTAATGGATACTAACACAGTGTAAAGGGCTTAAGTGTATACCTATCCTCCGGTGAACACTTTTATTTTCCTGATGTCAAGAAAATGTGTATTTAAAATCAAAGGAATGCTTAACAGCCCTGTTGTGCAAATCTGAGCATGGTTATTTTCACCATATAATGTACAGTACTGTACAACCTGCTGCAACATCAAAGATCCCTCCTTCCTTCTTGCCTTTCTTAGGCATTTCTGCTCTTGCTTTTTGCTTCTTGTTTTGATTTTATTTTGATTTCACTGAAAACTGATGCTGACACATAATAAAATTCTCCAACATTTAGATTTTCGTCAAGCCTCCTGGTTGATAAAGGCTGTCAAAAAAAAAAGCCGATCAGCCGCCTGATTGATATCCAGGAACCAGCCACTCTAGCTATGCTGTTTCTTTTTGTGCAACTTGGCAGCAGTGAGGAATTTAAGAAGCAGTGTAACTATGCCTGGCTTCAGAGCAAGACTCAGCAAGGATCTGGAAGGAATAAACTGCCTGAGACATGTGGTTAATGCACCACACAGAGCAGTGAGCTGGAGCTATGCAAGAGCATCCCCGAGATGGCTCCCATTGCCCATGCCTGCCTGCAAGAAGGCCAAGGGAAACCGTGGAGTTTGCTTGGGGTTGTCTTGGTATCATCACCTTCCTAGATGATAAATGAGATACTGTGTGTTGTGCATGTCTTTCTCTCAGGTTGTTTTTTCTGTTAGTTGATTTGTTTTAATTTCCATTGGGTGCTATTTAAATCACTGCAATTTTGCAGTTAGTTCTGGTGTCCCATAAATATGAATGTTTTTATTGCCAAGAGAT
This sequence comes from Rhabdornis inornatus, assembly GCA_013397075.1. NCBI lineage: Eukaryota > Metazoa > Chordata > Aves > Passeriformes > Rhabdornithidae > Rhabdornis > Rhabdornis inornatus. The sequence goes on along the minus strand of VWZS01002394.1, from coordinate 117,731 downwards.
GCTGGCAATATTTGTGAGAAGTCATCCAGAGCTGGTATTTAACCTAGTGCCTGAGCAGGTCCATGACCTGATATTTATATGCACTCAGTTTGGAAACACTGCATAAGAGCATCAAAGACAAGAAAGTTGGAGTTGTGCTTTCATTTTACATCTAGGTTCTTGTGCCAGGTGTTAGGAAAGCATTCGAAATTCCACAGCATCCACAAGAAGATTTTTCCTAGCCTCAGTGGAGTTCTGGTTGAGTCTCTCACTGAAGGCAGGGTTGGCCCTTTCACCAGAAGCACAGGACTGGTAGCCCCCACCTTATATACAAAGTTACCCATGGGAGAGGTTTCTAATCCAAACGCTTAGAAGTGACTCCAGAGGTAGTTTTGCACAGAAGCAATTTCTCAGGTTGTGGGAGCCAACCTCAAAAGCTCCTGAATGAAGCCTGCCAGAGGAAAAAAGCAAGGGCTGACCAAAGCCTGAGGACCTGGCAAGCAAAACTTCAGAAGTCTTTTTTTTTCCAAAGTTTCTTTCGAAAAAGTGTGAATATTCTTAGCATCTTTTCAATCTGTTCTAGCGTAAAAATACGTTCCTGCCGCTCCTAATCTCAGTTATTTGGAGTATTCTTCTTCCACTATTTAGAACATTACAGTTTTACGGCTAATTGTGGGTAAAAAAGGATTTGGTAGGTGGAACAACGTGAGACATGCCCTCACTTCCTGACTCTTTTGAGGACAGTAACCCATGGCCAGGCAGGCTGTCTTACTTCTCACTGAATGGTTCTACATGGTGGGGTGATGCACAGCAGCAGATACTCTCCAGTGTCATTGGCAAGAAGTGGGACTGATGATATTGGGTCACTTCCCACAGGAAGGGCCTACAACGAAGAACATGGTGTTTATCTGACATGAATGGTTAGGAGATTATGTCATTGAAAATGCACTGCACCCCCACACTAACACCTGCTATATTCAAAGTGATCCCCATTTAGCATCTGCATTTCTGATGTGGATGCATTGTTCTGTCTGAGTTAACTTCAGCTGTTTTAGGGAAGCATTCTGAGTGTTGCTGAGCAGAGATAGCACCACACACGGATATAAAAGCATTGTTAAGACAAATTTTATGGGGGATGTTCTGCCAAATGGTTCCCTTCCCTTCCTCGTCTCATTTCCTTGTTCTCCTTCAGCCACTGGAGAATGCTAATCCCTTTATTCGCTTATGCGTAAACTGGTGACTTTCCAGACCTGCCACAAAAGACATTTGACTAGATGACTTTTCTGGAAAGATACAGCAGGAGGAGATGGAAATGTCTTTCCTGAGGATTTTAGTACTGCTATGTTTGTATTGACAGTCAGAATATGGAGAACCTTGCACTGACAGCTGTAAATAAAAAGAAAAATACTACAGCTGGTTTCATTCTTCCCTCTTACAGAAACTTTTTTTTCAATATGTTTTGACCTTTAGAAACAGCACATGTACAATGTCTTCCTCATCCCAAGCAAGCTTTGACATTTTGTTCTTAACACACAAAAGAGCAGGCACACAACTACATCTGAAAGGAGAAAGTATGGAGACACCTATGGAGAGCAAAGCCATTGCTGGGTCCAAAATTTTCTCAGAATTAAATATGAAAATGAAAATCCAGGCATTGGAAACCTTAGTCTGTATTTCCTCATATTGCAAGTACGCTGGCTGAAATCCTTTCTCTTGACTCTTTCCTTCCAGCCAAGAATGTTTCTTTCTGTCTGTCCACCCACTGCTGGACAGTCTATCCCTGCAGCCCATTCCAGAGACAGTTGGCAGGGTGAACAGGGATCACCACCTTTTCTGGTGTGGATGGGCATTGCAAAGCAACATGAAAGACTAAAGAGGCCCAGGGATGGCTCTAAAGGCTCCCGAAAGACATTCTTGTCCCTTCACCAAAAATTATTTCTCCGCTTTACTTAAGAACACATTTAGTGTATTGGGGCTGCTGTGATGCTGAAAGAACAGTTATACCAGAGTGTTTTTAGGAGATGTGATCCCAGGCCTTGTCTTGTACAACTGTAAGAGTCCTACTAGTCCCCTAACCCTGACACTGACATGGGGAATGAGCAGTGAACACCACATTTNCTGAACTTCCCTTCCCAGTTCTTCTTTCATCCCTCCCTCCATTCATCCTCTTCAACCATTTTCCATGGCATAGGTTCCCTCCACTTTCATAAGGAATGAAGCTCTGCTCAAAGAGCAGTCATCTGTCCCCAGGGAAGACTGTTGGAAGCAGAGTTCCCCAGGTCAACTGAGAACTCCTCTCATTACTCCTAATATGATCTCCCATGTGTCTGTCACTACAATTCTCCTTAATTCCAGTAATCCTGCTCCATTGCCTGGGTGGAGCCTTGCTGTGTGTGACAGAGCAAACTGTTCTGGTGGCAACCATTCTTGAGCTCAGCTGAACTTGTAACACATGGTTGAAAGTGATTTTTCACTGTTACTTCCTTAAACAATAGTGGTGGTAAGGGACTGAGGGACTGGTGCTTTCCTCCTGCACCCAGAGGGTCAGAACATTTCTATTTTGGTAAAACATGGAGCAGAAGCATAGTTCTGCTGACACTTCAAAAAAAAAAACCAACCAAACAAAACCCTTTCAAAATAAGGACAGTTCTTAGACTGTTCTTAAAAAGGGCCTGAAACTTGAAAACCACTAACTGCAGCTGAAAAGCTATTTGTTTTATGATGTGGGATACTTTCTTCCACACAGTGATTCCTTGATGTCTTAGTACATGAGTTTTGCATTTCCCAAAATGAAATGGGGGAGAGCAGTGCAGAAATCACACATTGCCCTTTTTTTCTAGTGTCTCATTCTATCTTTTAAGCCCAGAATTCAAGTATAGGGTCTGGCCTTCACATAAAAGGTATACAGCAGATAGTTTCATCAAAAGGAAAGTAGTGACTTCAGGTTCAGTTTGAGAATTTTATTAAAACCAAAGGTTTCTGTTCTATACAAAACTGAGGAGATTTCTAACAAAAAAAAAGTGTATTAATGACATAGGAAACAATGTAATGTAAGTGGCTTGTTGATAAAAATCTCTGAAAGCTATATACAGGATTAATACTACACAACTGTATTAATGTAGAGACTGTCAGCAATTTATAGCAATATATACAAACTACCTTTACACTCATAAATATCTTATTTACAGCTAATAAATAACATCCAAAGCTAAATCATGTTTCCTTATGAAAAGAACCTTCACTATTTTGTATCCAAATTCCAAATTTGTTTGCATTTGATAGTGTATTATGAGCACAGTTGTCCAGACCCTTTGCTTCTGAAGAATTTAACTTTTAAGAGAAAATTCCATCAAAATGTGGAATCTATAGGGAATAAATCATTGTATTTATTTTTAGAGGTCTGAAATGCAGTGGCTCAATACTCAACCCCACCCTCAGTGACTCATCGCATCTCTGCTGTGGTTTAATCAAATGTGAAATCAAATGTGAGCAAATTCAGAGCTATTAATATTCCAACATATTGCACTGTTTAAGACTTTTATCCCCAAATATACTAGCAGCTACAGTTGGAAATAGGAAACAAATTGTGCACATAAACACACATTTTTTTGCTTTGCTTTTATGATGGGATAATAATTGGAGAAATCATCGTCTCCAGGCCATCTTGCACATGCAGCAAAAGACTACAACACCCAGCATCAATAGCTAATATTACACTTCTCCAAATATCTACCTTCAAGCCCTTGTACCTCCCCAGCATTTTGTTTACCCTCTAGAAAGTTAAAAAAGTGCTATAGCACCTTTCAGCACACCAGAAAAATCATAAATTACTTAAAATTTGGGAAGCAGACTGCCTTCAATATACCTATTTTTTCGAATTTGCAGCCTGGCTAATCTGAGTGTTTTTCAGAGCACTCCTTGTGGAGCACACAACCAGGCTGTTTTTAACTGGCTCAGCTCCTGCTTCCGGCTGAATTCCATCTCATGGCAGAAAACTAAGCAGCTCCTACTACTGTACCACAGCCAAGAAACAAACTGAAGTGGATCACTGGCAGTCACAATTCCAGTACAGGGAGGCATGAGCATCCTTGTCAGCTATCAAGTGGATTCACTTGCACTGAAAGCTGCATACAGCAGCCACTCAGCTGCATGACTGACGCTTGGTGTCAAAGAGTAGAGAAAATGTGACAGTTTTTGCATACCTGATGCAAGCAAGCAGGGAGAGGGTAGAGGGTGGGGAAAATATCTGTTTCCTGCATTTTCTGGTAGATCAGTTCCTCTGCAGTTCCACTTTCACAGTGTTGAAGGCTAGACAGTTTGATTTGCTATAACTGAAAGCATAGATAAAATACTAAATGTCTGCATAAGACACTGGCATTGCTACCTTCTGCCACAGCTGTTATTTATTCCAGGGTAAGCAGCGTAGAAATACATAGCTTAACAGATCATACTTATTGCTAAGCAGCACTGGCATCTACCCCCAATTACATACATTCATAACCACAAACTAAAAAAATTCATCCCCATATTAAGTCAGTCCCTGATACCTTCTAGTATTACACACAGCAAAGGTGTTTTTTTTTTCACATGGGAAACCTACTTATTTGCTAAACACACACTTGAAAACTATGAACTCTTGCCACTGAAGTGCCTGAAAATTCAGTTAGCCAAGACAGAAAAAAATCCATCTAGTTTCAAATGACCCCTGAAAAGAACAAAAAAAAACAACTAACCAAAAAAAACCCAAAACCAAACAAAACAGAAACAACAACAAAAAATAAAACCAAGTACAGGGCTTTGTTTCTTTCCAATAAATATTAAAAAATTGCTATGTAGGATCTGATGTCAAGAAACCTTGTCACAAGGCACCATGATTAAGCAAAATTACCTATATCTTTTCAGCATTCCAAACTTTTGGCAAGTTGTTTTGCAGGTTTCTTTTTGTTTTTAACTATTTGGATAATGTATCTTTATGGTTAGTAACTTCATATGCTGAGACTTTTTTACAAGAAGTCTCTCAAATAGCTAGGAATAGCAGGCAAAAATCCAGCAGTGGATAAATATTTCTATATACTTGGTTCTGAACATCCAGTCCACAGGGATGAACAGACTTTTTTCCTCCCCAGTGTGAAAAATCTTTGTTCTTGTCACTTAAGCAGATTCATGAGCAGAATTTTCTTTCGAGGTTTTCTTGGAACTGTGGAAAAAAAAATAAATTTTAAGGTGATGAGGAAGATGTAAGACACTTGTTCTCTCGTCTTATTTTCGAGAACTAAGATTTTAAAACTCCCTGCTTAACAGGAAGATAAATGACGTGCTTGGGCTTCTTTTGGCTTCTGCTTGATTTTATGTCAGATACACACAGAGAGGTCTCAAGGCCTGTCCAGGTCATTGCCCCAGAGTAGCAGCCAGCACATGTGCATTTTTATGCAGAGCTAGATCTCAGTCCAGAAGTGTCCCCATGAGACCATTCACACACAGATATTGAACTAAAATAAATATAACCACTTCTCTATCTCAAACTTTAGTGGGTGAAGTCCAAGGATTGTCCCCACATTTAATCTGGGTCAGGAGAATTATTGATAAAAATACTAAAGTGCAGTAAAAGGCCATTAAACAAAGGCAGGATCTCTCATCCATAGAGATGAAAATTGCAGGAATTCTCTCTAGTGCCTTGTCTGTAGCCCTTTCTAACAGTCCCTCACACTGTAAGAGGCAGTGGCCAGCACTTGCTTCTCAGACATGCCAACAACCACGTTAGATGGTTAGCAGAGAAGCCAGCTAAGAGCTTTTAAGCTGCTAAAAACTGGCCATAAGCAAGCTGCTGGTTAGTCTGAGCTGTGATGCTTCTGAAGCCTTGAGAAGACTAGTGCACAAGTCAATTAAAGGGAAAGTTTTATTATGGCTCAAGTGGTAATAAAACAATCTAAAACCAATCGTGATTACTCATACCCTCCTCTCTTCCTGTTGACGGGCTGCTCCGAGCATTTCACAAATATTGCTGCCTCTTCTCCCTTGCTGAGACGTGAGGTGCCGTCTCGAGAACAGAACACCACTCTGTGGAATAAATATTGGAAAAATCACATGACTGAACCAAACATCCTTTTTTAATCTTAGAAAGAAGACTGGTGCTTGGAAACAGTCTTTATACTTTGTCACGTGGGGCACTGCTACTTCGCAGGCTTGTGAGAAAGTTATTTTTAAAAGAAAATTCTGCAACAAAGGAAATGCTGTGCAAGAACTGGTAAATGAATTATACATGGGCATCAAAGCATAGCCATAATTTTCATTGATCCTTTGCAAAAAATCTTGTGGCTAAGACAGCAGAAGTTCTTTCCCAAAGTCTCTTGGATCTTTATTTACACCAGTCTTTATGTGAGTTTTTTGTCAGGTGAATGAACTTGGAAGAAAGTCATACTCCCTCAAATGTTTGCAAACGAAGTAGGTTACAATTTCCAGAAAACATGAGCACTTGCTTTTTGATTTATCAGTACTTTCCCCACCCCTATATTTGTTCAGCTCTGATAACTGTTCTTTGATCAAGTGACTGACCTGTTTATTCAAAGAAGGAACTTATTATTATTTACTATACTATACATAGGACACACATACTCTGTTCTGGGCCCATGTTCTGTAAACAGATCTGATGTTTAGTGAATATGAGTATTTCAAAAGATTCATGTCAAAGCACTTCTGTTCAGACTTTGATGTTTCAACATTCACCCATTAGCAATGTTCTGCAACAGTCACATGTTGCAGTTTTCACCCACCATTCAGGTATTCAATCCCTAAAAAAATCCAACTTAACTAAGCAGTAATTTCTTATGCAAACACACTTTTGGAAGGATTTCTAAAAATCTCCGTCTAAGCATGTTCTTTGTAACAAAACCTATGCAAACACCCAGCATGAAAAGAAGGACAGAGATTGCAAACACAGTCACAGATGCTGGTTCAAGGAGATATTCTCCTGCATATTACTAACCTTAAGTAGATAGAATGGTGGGATACAAATTAATTACATGGGAGTAAGACTACAAACTACAGATCCCAGTGGAAGTAAACAACTGAACCTGGCTGATACAAATAGTGGTTTGATACCACTGAGGCCCTGATTATCATTATGCTGCAGCTATTTGTAACTGCTCAACATGTTTGCTTCAGCCTGTGAGATATCAGAAATCAGGAAGCACTGTCAATTAGAACTATTATAGCTTATAACAATCAAAACAAGGTACTTTTTCTGGGTTTCTCCTGACTTCACTCTGATTCTCTGGATGTCAAATGTAAAAGGAGTCCACCAGTCTGACCAGCTGAAGAATGTGCCTTTTTCCCACTGCAGCTTCAGCATAAGCAGGTCTCCAATATCCACTTCTGTGTAAATCAGGAAGGAGAAGGTCTTGTTTGAGGAGACTTCAGGCCTATGGGGAGAAGGAAAAAAAAAAAAAAACACTTGAAAATCTTAGACAGACAAAGAAAATTAAGAAGCAATAGAACCTAGAATTTTTGTACTCCGGAGAAGGAAGCAACCTTCTGCATAATCTTGATGGATGAAGGAAGGAAAAACAGCACCTCTACCTCTTGTAGCGGCAAAAGGAACTTCCTTCTGTAGCAAGACTGGTAAAATCCTGGGACAGTCTGCCAGGCAAGGGTTGTCCTCTCTTGTGCTGGTGACTCTCAGAAAAGCCAAACCACCACCAATAAACAGTCTACATTCCTCAGAGCAGAAAACAGGCTTTGGTGTTTTCCAGCTCCTTTCCTTGCCAGCCTGTGTCTAGGGATGTACACACAAACTTCTGCTTATTTGCAGAGCTGTGAAAGCAAATCCCAAGTCTCCCTCAGCTTCTGCACTGAGACTTTCAGATGCATAAGTCTGCTTTTAAGAAGATTTAACATGGTATAAAGACACTGAAAAGAAAATAAGAAAGCACTGAGAAAATTCTTATTAGGCTGAGTCACAGGTCAGAATTCATGTTTCCATATTTCAGATGTCTTATCAAGAAGAGCTCCTGTAGGGTTTGGTTCATTAGCTTCAGAAGTGAATGGAACTCCTTGATCAAGGACAAGAACAGATTCTGGGACCCTGTAAGATTACTGTAGCTGGAGCTGGAACACGTTCTGCAGTTGAGACTTTAACAAATTAAGGTAAACTCAACAGTACTTTGCAGCTGTTTCTGTAGCTACTCACAGTGTGAAACCAATGTTCTCACTCTCATCTAGAGTGCCATAGAGAGACATCAGGAATGGCTGGTTTGTCTTGGTCATGTTAGTCTTTCCAAAGAAATGGATCTTGACCTGATAATGAAAGACTGAAAGAAAACAAAAGAAAATGCCATTAGGAAAATTCAATCTCCAAAGAGACAGCTGGTGACAAAACCACCCTGCCTCATCTCTGAAAATCCTAGGCTGGAATATGCCAACTTTACTAAAATGAGTTTGTTTCCCTGTGGGTGTCCAGGGAACTATTTCTGTTAGAACATAAATATTAGCATGCAAGGCAATCACCATTAAAGAACACCTTCGCAGCTCTTGCACCTAAACTCTGCACTCAAGCTGCCACTGTAATAACCCCAGAGTATGCAGTATCACCTTCAACCCTGCTACTGAACATATGAGACTTGCTGTACTTGCCTTGAAAAAAGTGAGCTGTGCCCTTCTCTTACAAGAAGCTTGGTAAAAGGGAAAAACAAAAATCAGCCCGTTGACACTGCAGATTAAGCACCAGATGCCAACAGAACACCAGTCTTGCAGCTGCTCTAAGAGTGCAGAAATGTGCCTTTTGATTGCTGGTCCATCACACAAGGCACACTATAAGCATACTACGAGGTACAGGCAAAGCTAAGGAGGAAAATAAAGTAGTAAGATCCAACGCTATTTTCCTAGCTGAAAGCCTCCCAGTTCTCTCTGGCATTGTCGTTCTCAGAACTCCCACCGCAGCAACTGGAATCAAGAGGGGCTGTGATATTTTAATGAGGGCTGGTGCTCCTCTATCAAGTGCACTACCAAAGGCACAAATCTGATGCTTGCATATCTTTAAATAAAGTGCTAACTAAACTGAGTTCTGCTGATTATTTCCCCAGCAGAAGGAAATAATCATTTGGATGAAAAACACTGAAAAAGTTTCAAGCGATCTGGCAGCAGAGGAAGTCTTATCTTTTGCTACTTAGAAACTTGTTACAAAATACCTTTCTTTTCATACTCTACCCCGCACCTCGAGTAAGACAACACTTTTGTCTGAGACTTGTGTTCAATGGCAAACAACAGGCCAGCTTTCCCCCTGCTCACCACCACAGGCACCAAAGCAGCAATATTCCCATCCACAGCCCATACCCACCATGGCACACAGCTGGGCACCAGCACCACTCTTGCTCACCAGTAAGCAAGGAGTGCCTACCTTTATAGGGCATCTGAGCACGGGTTTTCAGATACATTTTGGTGTTTCTCTTTGTTCTCACTCTGTTGACCTTGTAGCCCAAATTGTTGCAGCGGTTCTTGCGGCAGCTCAGGCAGAGGCCCTTCTCAAAGGCCTCCTTTGTGTTGCAGCGGTAGGCCATGCTGGGCTTTTCCTCATTCAGGAGAGAGTCAATGAAGAGGTGGATGGATCGTTCATGGGAGCATTTCACCAGCTGATCCACATCTTGAAAGAATGAAATTGTATAATATGTATACAGGTATGCATATAATAATATAAACCCTTAAGCAATGCTGTCAACAAGTATGATCCACTATGGCAGAGCTGGGCTTAACAAGATGACTCTTAAAAGCACTTGAAATAGCATATTCCTGTGCCTTTCAGAGACCTTTCCTTGCAAGACTTCTTGCAGGTGCATTCAGGTTTCCCTCAGAATGTTATACTGTTTGTTTCAGAGCAACCTCACCTCCAAGGCCTTTCTCAGCGATCAGACGCAGTGCTTCCCCAAAATTGCAACCTGGCTGGAAACCTCCACCATTGGGATAAATATCAATGTGTCCAACAGGTTTCTGGATCCCAATGCTGCGGTCTGGAGAGCCTCGGGTGTAGGTGTGTAGGACATCCACAAACTCAGCATCATCCGGGGAGAGGCGGGTGAGTTCATCAGCATACTCAAAGGTAGGACCAGCAGGATCCAGCCCTTTATGGGGCAAACCACAAAGTAAAACTGAAATTATTTCCTGCCCAAGACACTGACATTGATAATAAATGCCAAACTCAGCTGCCACACTGGGCTGGAATGTTGAGTTTTCCTGCAGGCATTACAGATGGATCATTTAAATAGCATTCATGTATACAGGAGAATCAAGTACACTACGTTGAAATGTTGTCACTGCTTAAAAAAAAAGTGTATGTAAACACTTTTATTTGGAAGGAATTTTTTATACACTTTTTATATGGAAGGAAGCCCAGCTAACTTCCTCAGACCCGTAGCATTTCCAGTGGATGGAAGAAATAAGCTCATAAGTATTTTCTCAATGCCTTCCTCTCTTGTCAAGAACTGTAGAACTTGTATTTGAAGTGTCTGAAGTATGGAAAAGTCTTGCTGACAACTCCATGCCAGGGGAACAAGTGGGAAACATAAATGAGGGCTTCACTGTCTACATACCTAAGGGGAAGGGGATTATTATGGTAGACTGTCAAGCTGCAGCAACACTAACATCAAAAAAACCCAGAACTACACTGCCAGTGAACAACTACTATCTCCTGTTCAGATAACAACCTGAGAGATGGCTGAAGGGACACATCTTTCTGCAGCCCTGAGCTGGGGACAGGCACCTGTGCTGTTCACCCACGGTTAGCTCTGCCTGGTGTGAGCTGCCTCCCCCTCAGCTGTGAGGACTTCAAGGGCTACACTGTGTTACACCCTGTGCTTTTCCCAGGGAAAGGTTCATCCTCGGCACCAAGAGCAACTGTGGAGTCGTAACAGAGGGCTACTGATATATCAGTGATTTGGCAGCCTCAGTGAAAGCAGCAAAGCTGCAACTTCAGGAAAGGAAGGGCAGAGGGACTAGTGCTTTGGCCTCCTGACTTTTATCTGCTGCCTCTCAGGACTCAACCTTTCTAGATGTGACTGCTAGCCCAGCTCTCAACACGCCTGTGGATCTGGGATGACAGCCAGGCTCAGGTGAAAGACTAAAGGGTGCCAGGAGCTAGACTCCCTTCTGAATGGTGCTCCCAATCTCTCTCAGCAACAAAGGTACCACAGATGAGCGATTTTCTTAGCCTCATTTGCTGATGCTGGCAATTCCTTTGTCACTGGGATCAGTGCTAGGGACTTAGCTGTCCAGGTGCTGGGTTGTAAACCAGCACCAGAGCCTCAGGCTCCAAAAATCATCTTAAACAGACATCTAAGCAGACATAGCAACAGAGCAAGTACATGTCTTCCCCAAATTCTCACAGTATTATTTCCAGCCTAGAATATTTCTTGATCCTATTATGATTAACTCTGTAATAACCCACACTGGATCTCTTCTGGTTATCTGTCCAGTCTCCCTTTGAGCCCATATAAACTTCTTGCATCTGCATCATCCCATGGCAGAGTACTGCAGGTACTAAACCTGCTGCAGTGGAATTTACTCCCTGTTCTGTTTCAATGGCTCTCATCAGCTGCAAGGAATGACTGGCTGGATGAATACAACCCACTGAATTTCTCATGCTGCAAGTGATACCATGACCTTTTCCAAGACATGGTTTGGTCAGTCCCCACCACAACCCTGCCAAACTACTCTTTTATCAGGGCCTACTCACTCATTTCTTGTAAGGAAGCAAATAAAGGCTTCTCACTCACCACCTTTGTTGCTATTTCCTGAATCTTTTTCCAGTTCTACTCCAGAAATATCAGCCCTGCTGTTTCATTAAATAATGAATATATTACCAAAGTACTGCCAGCAAGAAACAATCATTCTGCTGATTTTTCAGTGGAACATAATATTTCAATATGGAAGACATGCAACTCCACTCTACAGTCACAGGTTTTCTTACCAGTAATTCTGTTCACCTTCTTTTTGGTCAGGTTCCCAGCAATCCCAGCAGCATGGGCACCTAGACTGTACCCCAGCAAGTGAAGATTGTTGAGAGGATAATTGAATTGCTCCTGCAGAAGGGAACAATTTGTTTAAAATTCACAACCAAACACAAAAACATCAGAAGACACAAGATAAAACGTTTTGCTATACTGGGATTTTGTTTGATCCATGAATAATAGAAGAAACACAGTTTATACAGAAATACAGTTATCATAACTTTGTGTCGTTGAAGATTTCATGATGTAACTAATTTATGGCCAAAATCTAAACCAAGAGAAATGCAAAGTAAAGGACAGAACACAGGGCTGTTTATTTTATAAAGGTTTTCAGCCACTCTCTCCCCACCAGTTTCTGCCTTTCCTAAGGCAGGGCACCTGTCTGATTCCCAAGGGCTGGCAGCTGTATAATATAGGAACCTGTCTTTCACAGCTACCTCTCACAGAGCCCTCAGAAATGCTCTGGGCCCACAGGATTCCACAGACCACAAGGTAACGTTTCTGGAATGCAGTACAGAAGGCCTCTGCGTAGGAGATAGCCAGTAAACCAAGGCTGGAATTTTACCAGTCCAGCAAAACTACTGTCTGCAAGAGTTTAACTCCATCTACCCAACAGGAGATGACTAACATGCTGCATCATTGCTGTTTTGTCTCGAATGACATTACGTAGAATGTGAGACATGCCTCCATGTCTTACCTCCATCCAGTCAATAAACGTAGCAACATCCCTTCCCACCAGCCTGGTGTACGCAGCAGACACCGGATAATGCTGCTGAGCTCGAACTAGCCAGTCCACCACAATGACGTTGGAGTCAGGCTCCCTCTTGTACAGGGCATCCACCAGCTTCGGAACCCAACTTTCATACATCCCTGTCACCTGTTGGTTTTGGTGATTTTAATAATTAAAATAGGAGATATATTAATATATCTGTGAGACACTCCTGCACAGTTTATGGGAAGTGTGGTTAAACGGGAGATTCCTCCCACTTCATCTTACCGTCCACCCGTGGATCACCACAAAGGTTTTACTGGTGTGATTGAAGTTGCACTGTGCCAGGCTGTCCACCTGCCCAGGAACCAGGTAGCAGACATCTTCATCGGGCTCTGCAGGCGTCCGTAAAGAAAACTTGCTCTCAATTCCCTCAAAATTGTTTTCCCCTGAAGTAAGAATGCAAAAAACATATAGCAGTGTTTTAGGAGTACTAGGACAAAGTCAGGAGGCACAGGCATAATGTTGGAGAGATATCTGGAGCAGTCAAGAAATAGGACGTGTGGTTTTCATTTCCTACAGCACTCCATGGACATACAATAGCCATGTAACACGGAAATCAAAGAGTGAAAATTGCTCCCCTTCCAAGGTCCTGCTAAAACAGAATTGGCTGAGCTGTCAGAGAGGTATAAATCCATTTTAAGAGTCAGTATTTTCCCCATTACATTAAGCAGGAAACCTCATAAGTATCACAAGAGTACAGAAAACTGCACAGGACAGTCACCAACAGTCAGCCAGGAAAGCAGAGTTATTACCATACTATTACATATTTTGGTGGTGTATCTTCCACATCACCTCACCAATAATCACTGCCTAACAAGGCCTTTTATAACACCACGTAGTTGCAGTGCATTAAAGGCTGTGAAGTCACCAGTGTTTTATAAAATACTAGTTTTAAGTTTTGACCAACAAACAGCAGGTGAGAAGATCAGACACCCATCAGAGAAACTGAACTAGCATACCAGCAGTCTATTTCTGGAGCACATTTTCAGGTCATCTGATAATCTACAGAAAAGTAAGCTGCAGAAAAATATCTCCTCTGCCTGAAGCAGATGGAAGGAGGCTGAGAAGGAGGTGCAGATCATGTACTGGTGGTAACAAAGTATGTCGTGGCCTGTAGAGAGCACTCCCTCCAACTCCCAGCTTCAAAATTTAAGTACTCCTTTGCCTGCCAAGACAGAGAAGTGACTTTACACTTCATACTCGTTATTTCCTCTGGGAAGAAACTTAAATGTCTCCTCTTTTTATGTCTGATTCAACTCTTAAATGCCTTTATGCACAGCATACTCTGTAATTAACTTTTTAAAACCCAGGTCCCAGTTTGGAAACTTCACTTAGGCAAATATTGATAGCCTGTTTTTCAAGTGCAGCTGAACTTGGGCCAACTCTGTCCTGCTCAGCATTGTCTTTCCTGGCATCAAGACCACCAACCTTTCACAAACTCCTAAACACACATTAATGAATGGCTCCAAGCCACCATGGGGAATACAAATGAACAAGGTAAGGACCTTACGCTAGGCAGGCAAAACAGATTTCCACTCTTTTTCCCATTGCAGAAGAAGTTTTCTATGATAATTGGTAGATTTGCATTTCCTGCATAAAGTTGTGCTGCATCACTCAGGTGATAAATAACTAACAATTAACCTTTTTCCAAAACAGTTTTTCTGGTCTTCTCATTCAAGCTACCACACACAGCAAGGCACACACTTATGCCTGACCTCACTTCTGGGAGCTCTATAAAGTCTGGGAAGTCCTTGCTGTGCTTGGAGGGTCACAAGAAATCAGGGTCTAACCTCTTGCATTAGGTCTAAAACCAGCACAGAGCCTTGCAACAAATGCTTATGTAGCAGTCTCAGAGAAAATTGTCAGCCATAATCAATGGCTTAGCATTGCCCAAGTTCAGCTTGATTTCTCACCTGTCAAAGCACATGCAGGAAAGCAAGAACCGTTCACTGAACAGAGGCAGTACTCAGCTTTAGGTTTTGACCTTGACTGTGCTAGGCTGGCTAGCTAATCCAGGATAATTACACTGAGGGCCCCCTTCCTGCCTCCTTCCTCCTAAAGAAAGGTGTTTTTCATAAACCTTACCCTTCCTCCTACCAGTAGAAGTATTCACATAATGGTAAATATAACATTTTACCCACTAATGAAAGCTAAAGTTAACAAACTAACCAAATGTTTGCGCCTTTTCTATATTTTTGTAAGTTCAAAATTTCTTTTTGTAACCAACTGACAGTATAAAACATTTTTTGGACAAATCTTTAGACCTGTATTATTTACTTTTTAACCAGAAAAAGAAAAATCACAAAGGCTGGGCTGGTTAAATATCAGCTATAACCTTTCACTCAGATGTGAATCAGTAAAACCTTGAAAGGAACAAGAACAGCTTTCAACTGTAAGGCATACAACACTAGGACTTTCAATTATGTATATTCCCTCCTAGTACAGGAAGTCGAACAAGAATAGTCCACCTGCTCACTAGCTAATAGTGCTTCCTTTCATACCTAGATATCATTTCCCTTCTGGATTACACTTATCTGATAATCATCCAAAATCTAAATTACATTGATATCCTGTCTTGCAGTGTGTTTTCAATTACAAACACATGCTAGAATTTGCATGTAAGTTCAAACCACAGCTCTTTTGAAGACAAGCTCATGGAAATTTACAATTCTAAGTGTACTATACTTAAGGGTACACTTGGAAAAGTGCACCAAGCTGAGAAAGACTGCAGTACAGTGGCACCTGCCACTGAAAATGTGCTAAGTGCTTCACACATATTTGCATGTTTTAGTCTCAAAATCTTTGATGGAGATTTGAGAAAATAAAATCACTGAAATACAATCACCACCAGGAAAGCAGCAGCTGCAAAGCAACAGCCCAGGAGTTGGGGAAAGGGCCGGCAGTCATTTCTCTCATTTAACTATGTTGTATGAGGAATTAGAAAGTCAGAAGAAATTACTGTTATCATCTTATGCCCACAAAAAGGGGCTAAGTCATGCTATCTTATGTCCACACATGGTCAGTTCCCAGCGGGCAAGATACCCTTTGGATGAGAGAAGTGTGTGTGTAGTGGAGTTTATTACAGACTTCCGCATGGTGTGTTCATCAAGAAGCTTTCCTTGGAATTTGCCTGAGTTTGGTTCTGCAAATTCTGTACAGCTCAGAGCAGAAGATATCTTGTCTACACCTAATGTGCTGCACACATGCTGCAGTACCACCTCACATCACTGCAGAATACAGGTGCACATAGTCTGTACACATTTACCACACAGACCAACAACTACATGTACTATGCTTTAAACCTGAAGCAGAGAAGTTAAACAGCATATAACTTCAGAAAATTAGTATTTTCCACTTCTGCTTTCATTGTATTTCCTGGTCTGTTAAAAAAATTATTCAGAACCAAACTTTGTCATTCATAGACCTTTGCCACAGATCTTTTCCTCACAGATTCAAAGGGAGAAGTCTCCTTGAATCAGTTCCTGAGACAATGAACTGCTAGGCCTCATTCTTACAGTCTTACACAAAGAAGTGCAGAGACAGCTAAAGTACACACTCACCAAGGTTTAGTTAATACGATGTTTTAACAAGTTAATTAAACCATAGAAAACCCAAAAAGAGGTAGTTTTCAGCATATTTCTGAAAGGTGGACAGAAATGTATCTGAATTAACATTGCATTTTTCATAATGTAGATACAGAAATTAGATATCAAGAAATATACATACATCCATGTTGAGATACCGAAGTAGCTTTTCATGACAAGAATGCAAGTCCCATTTCTAAACAAGGCCTTTGAATAAAATAGACTGGAAGTAAACACATGCAGACAAAAAAGAAATCCACGTTTTTGCTAAAAACTGCACTTTCCCAGACACAGTTCAGCAAAGTTACAAAGGCATGTGTTATGCGATGCCAAAGCTTACAGGCCCACAGTTACAAATACCAGCACATGTGCTCACAGTTAACATGATCTACAAAGGGATTTTTTAGGGAACTGAAGCAGAATTAAGGGAGCAGAATTAAGAATTAAATGACCAGTTCCAGATGGAAGCTGGCTTTTCAGGCTGCATCACCAAAACTTCACTATTTTGTCATGCTATACACTTTTCTTACACCCCTACTTCCACAATATGAGTTTCCATATTTAAAGAAAAGAAAAAAGCTATCCTGTGCAGCAAGGTTTCGAGAACCTCACAGAATCCTAAGAAAGTTGGTGGGAGGAGGGAGGGGGAAGCTTACTAACTGGGAAGTCAGTAGTTTTGTTTTTCCTGTCCAAAGTTTGTGACACTTTGGACTTGCAACTCATGAAATTCCACCCAGTTAGGGACTCTTATAAATTATCAATTTTGAAAGCCTCTCACTGACTTTAGGCATTCTGACACAATAATCAAGAGAATTCAGTTTCAAGTTTCTTTCACAGAAAGTATAAGGCAACTTGGCAAATTATTTTGATGCTGAAACTGTTTACTAATGTTCAGCTGGGTGGAGAATGTGAGTCTTGAGGAAGTAACAACATCTGAAATATTAATCAAAACTTAAACTGCCCACATCACACAGGTTGCCAAAATATGATAACAATGCATTTGCCAGAAGGAGTGCAGCTATGGTTTTAAAAATGGAATCTTTGATAAACAACAATTTCCTAGCATTATGCAATCAGAAATGAAAATACTATTAGCTAGGTGCAAAGATCCTCAGAAATTATGCTGCTAGACTGTGTCTTCTGTAGCCCACAGAGACACGCATGCACATGCACAGCAGCAAATATCTGCGCGCAACATTGAACATTTACCAGGTATCGTTAACTGGGCTAAATCTTCCCTCAGCCAACAATCAGCATTAGGATCACCCATCAATATGTCATACACCCATCATCAGTCAGAATTCCTAAGAGTTTTGAAGCAAACTCACAGTCAGCTGTAGAAAAGGGCCTATATGAAAGAAACAGTTATCATTTAATTTGATCTACACTATAAACTGAAAGCAGGCTACTGTGTGTTGCAATCCCAGGAAACCTACCTCACGAATCAGGTTATTGTTTAACCTTGCTGCAAAAATATTACAACTTCAAGTTTATTTATGTATTCCTTAATGGCAGAGCCCTGAGAACAGAGACTATGTTCTGCTTCACTTCCCAGGTGGGGCCAATGGAAAGAGCAACACTTCTGGAAAGCTACTGGGCACAAGTTCAGAAGCTAAGCAAGAACCTCCCTGCTCAAGTTCTGCAGCTGGCAAACTGCTGTTCTCCTCCTGTACACAGGGATGCCAACCCCTCTCCGTGGTAGTCCCTGTCAATTCTTTACTCAGCCGCAGCTGGGACATTTGAAACTCAATCCAGCAGATATCTAGCCATGCATTGGTCCCTCTGGGATATCTCGAATTAGCCCAAGACAATTAAAATGCAACCACTGTCAGACTTTGCAGTAATATAGAGGTAAGGACGCATGAGAAAGTCCTATCATGCAAATACTTCTGCACAGAGGAGATTCCAGCAAACTTTTAGGAGTGCTAGCGATCATGCTAATCTCCAGCACAACTTGATGCCTGAGAGCCTCACCTCTGTGCCTTCTCAGATATGAATTGTTTCTTGAAAGGCCATGCCACAGTTGCCCTGGTATGTCTATCCCACTAGTATGGTATGTCTATAAGCCATAGAAAAAGCCAGCAGCTCACATCACACAACAGTGTAAATACGCTGACTTTGGATTTACACTGGTAAAAATAAGGATCTGAATATATTCCTAGCAATGTTTTCATCTTTTACTGAAACACCAACATTTTCTTGACCTAGGAATTATTTTTCTATGTTGTTTTTAAAATTCTCTGGATTCTTGGAGGGCTGGATCATGTGTTTTCTGTGGTTTCAAAAAACTTTTTTACTGTGGTGTGCATGGAAGAGTGTGGAACTAAAGGCTTGAATTGCTTTAGGATGAACACACAACCTGCTTTCATATAACCTGTTCCTAAGAAGAAATAGTGAAATTATTATTAAGTCTGTGGCAAATCAGCTCCTGCAGGGATGAAAGCTTTCTCTGGGAAGAAAGTTATTTTACTGTATAGAACTTGGATACTGTGATGAAAACTGGTTTTGATTGTCTCTGATGGCACAAGATTGGATTCAAAGCTAGAATACATTCCTTTCGCTGTACCCTAGCACCCCATCCTCTTACTTTTGAATACTTCCCTTCAGCTTCCTGGTACACAAAGAAGTAACAAAGGCATCCAGAGCAGAAAAAACGTCTGCTTATATATTCCAGTTTAGGATCACAAAGCAGCTCTAGGAGCTACAGGCACCCTTTCTTCTAAGACCAGAAACTTTTAAAGATAGGTACTATGTGTGGGAGATCAGTGTAAGAAAGTAAGCCTGGGACAGGGCACTGCTAACAATATATTAAGAGCTTTTTTTGGTTCTTAAGCTTGAGAAGTAGTGGTCTCTTTGTTCATAACAGCTTCAATTACATTGTGATTAATTGAGAGAGCACTAGTGAAAATCCAGCACCGTTTGCACATCTGCCACTTCCTCTAGCTTGGACAGGGTGTCTACGCACAAGTGCAGGTACAACGGGTACACAAGCACAGCCGTAAGCGAACCTACAGAGAGTAAAACACTCTGTTCACTCCTTCCCGAGTGAATTCTACTCATAACAGGCTTAACTACAACTCGAACGCATTACCACTATAACGATGAAACTCAGCCTTGCCTTGTCTAGGATCAAGAGCTGTAGGAAGTTGGAATGCTGGGATGGATGAGTCCCACGGAGGGGGAAGCCGAGGGACCTTACCGTGGTGCTACTGCTGTGCAAATCCCTTGCTGGGGCGCAAGGGACTCTCGGAAGCCACCTAGTCTCTGGGAAAAAAAACACATCCCAAACCTCAACAGGTTGCGCCATCAGCCCAGCAGGTTGTGCGCCTGAGTTTCGGCTGGTGAACAGGCTCCAGGTCTCTTCCAACAGGATGGAGCTTCCCCCCAGTGTTGCTATCCAGCGCGTTCCAAGCCACTCGGGTCGCGCAGCATCCCAAGCACCCCGGGACAGCTTCACAAAGGAAGGATTGCAAACTGTCCTTTCCCGCCACGCCGGCAGCGCTTCCCCCGAGCCTCCCTTTCCCAAAAGCAGCAAGCAGCTCCCGCGCACCCCGTGTCCCGGGACTCACCGCCGAGAGCAGGCTCCCAGCGCAGCCAGAGGCACACGGCGACCAGCAACGCCTTCCTCCACATCTCGCTCCCGCCGCGGCACGCAAGTTTCGGCGCGAAAACAAAAAAAGATGTTTTAAAAAATTAAAAGTAAGTAAGTGCGGTTTTTGCTTTAAAAACTTATGGTAACTGAACAGAAGTGCGGCGCACAAGGGCAGCGACGGACAGGGCAGTCCGGGGAGCGCGCAGCACTGCCGGCGCCGCGCCCGCCCGGCCTTATGTCCCGGACAGTATGCAAATAGCCAAATAAATATGCAAATATGCAAATTTGTAAATATGCAAATATGCGCTGGAACCCCCGTGCCCATTGGGCGAGCGCCGCGGGGCGGGGCGGGGCGGCACGGCCCCGGCTCGGCACGGCGTGCAGAGAGCCCTTGGCTCCGAGCCCTCCTTGCGCCTGGCTCCCACAGCGCAGTCCGCACAGCCAGATGCGGCCCCGGCGTTTCACCCCTGGGTCCTTCCTGCCCGTGCCGACCTAGCTCTGCTGTGCCTCTGGTGGGGTCTTCCTTCCCATTCCTACTTTTGCACCAGTAAATGCAGCCAACTGCGTTTTCTGTGCAGTGCTTGCAAGGGGCCTTCTGCCGCTTCCTTGAAAAATATTTCCTGAGACCTTGTTTTGCCAGCACTCGAGGAGATACAAGTTTGGAGAAAAAATTAATTCACTGGAGATTGCGTTTGTGCTCCTGAGAAATAAAAAAATTGATTCCTTGAGCTCTTCAACTCTCTCTACCCTCCTCTCAGAAATGTGGTTTGCACTGAGATTTGCGTTGGCAGCCACTGGGTGAAAGATCAGTTATGTAAGGACATGAATTTAATAACAATACCAGTTTTCATTTCATTGTGCAGTTTGTTGCCAAAGGCCCAGCTTCATAAAGAAGCTTATGACACAGGGAATGAAGACTCCCTGAGTTTTGCAATGTGAAGCGAATGGGACTCACTTCGAGGGTAACAGATCTTTCTCATACCAGACACCTTAGGAGACCAAAACATATCCATATATTAGTGTTTATATTAGTGACATTGTTAATAGGAGATTGCTGAAGTGTAGCAGTAGTACTAGTAGTACTGGGTCACTTTTCCAGCTTTGGGTTTTGGTAAATGACCAGTAAGATCTATAAGTGAGAATACATTTTCCCCCAAAACACAACTAGTTTCCTCCATCAACAATCCCTATTTTTATCCAGAAGGCATCAGAAGAATTTAGTGACGGTACAAACTGTTCATGCTGAGACTTTTCCATTGAGACAACTGAGTGGCAGGAAGAGGAGGGGGCTAACACTGTGGGTGAGGTAGGGAGAGAGACTGGGAGTCCGAGCAGGGAATTGGAGGTGAAGAGGCAGGAGAGACCAGGCTTCCTCCCCAGAGGATGGTGGTGGTGTGAGCAGGCAATAATATGGTTTGTGCTGCAGCTTGCTAAGTATTGAGCATATCCTCTAACACACAGTGTTTGAGAGCCTCTTGTCAAAACAATAGCAAAAATTTTTTCATGTCGTTCTTTTCCCCAAGTGTGGACTAAACAATACATTTCTCTTGATCTAATTTGGTTTAAACACTATAATGTAATTTCCACCTTAGAAATCAGCCTGACTCTATCTAGGGTCAGACATCCTTCCTAGAAAATTTCATTCTCTGATGCCAGCATAAGGCAAACTAAAAGAACACTTTAAGGCAGACTGCTGTCAGGGAGACTGTCAGGTAACCCTAATCACAGGTTATGCTATGTATCCATCAGAGCAAAACAGAAAATGAATCTCCTGATTTGCACAACTACATCCATTACTACATTAATGCAGGACAGAAGAAAATAAAATTTAAAAAGCTTACAATATTACATAGTATATTAATTTTGTGGGAAAAAAGTAGCGTACTTTTAAATGCTTATAGAATCAGGTAGAAAGGAGCAGTGTCAATGCTTGGCACACCAGCCCTGGATAGATTGCTGACCCTGTCTGTAAATCCATGGGCTGTAATCAGACTCACAGTTAACTCCCAATATAGTTTCTGAAACCCATCAATAGCAAGGGCAGGCAGCAGATTTACACAGAATGAAATCTAATTTGTTACACTGAAAAGGCTGATTTGCATAAGTTTTCCTTCATGCCTATGCCTCACTTTAAGACATAGTTATGTATCTAATAGAGAGTTAAGCAAAGTGTCCACAAATTTAAAAAAAAAAAAAAAAAGTTAGGAAGGAAGATTAAAAGCAAAACACTGAAAAAAAACCTTTCAAGTGATGAAAAACAGGGGGAAGGGGATAATTCCAGCTTCTTGGATCTTGAACAAAGTGCCTAGATCTGTTGTAAACTCAGGTGTAAAATAATCTGAAATTGATTTGACACAGCACATTTTCCAGCATTTAAAAATCTTTTTTCCTTTGCAGATAATCATGATTGGATGGAAAAGAAGCTTCATGGCATCAACTCAAGGTGCTTCAGTGCAATCATTAACTGGACTTGAGTTCTTCTTCCTCTGTGAAATACATAATCCTAGAGGGGAAAGCAAAGCTCCGTCTGTAAAACAGAGCCTGATTTATAGTATTCATGGACTCCAAAGTAGGTAGAAGGTACTATAGTGAGAGCTAAAATACATTGCTTCTAATAAGGACTAGGGAAAGCCTGAGCAATGGAGAGAGAAGTTGCATAACTAGACTGGTACTTGCACCCACAGACCATGTAGAAGGTTAAAGTGAAAACAAGCCCAGAAATGCTTCC
The DNA here is from genome assembly GCA_013397075.1 of Rhabdornis inornatus. NCBI lineage: Eukaryota > Metazoa > Chordata > Aves > Passeriformes > Rhabdornithidae > Rhabdornis > Rhabdornis inornatus. The sequence goes on along the minus strand of VWZS01002394.1, from coordinate 95,083 downwards.
AACACAGCACGGGCAGCATTGTGGTGCAGCTGTGCTAAACCCTGAGCAAATTCACGGGCCTCACACAAGGACAAGCAAGGGGAGAACCAACCAGAAAATTTCATTTCCACAACAATGCTCCAAAGAGACCTTGAAGCACAGTGAGAAGGGAGGTGACACATCATGACACTTCGAATGTTTTTGTACTGCTTTAACATAAAAGATTTTATAACTGAGGGTGAGAAGTCTTCCAAGAAAATTGTCTGCTTAGAAACAAGCAGAAAACATTCTGGTCTCCTTCTGAATAGGAAATAAAAGTAAGAGGTCTTTTTTTTTTTTTTCTTTCTGTAAATATTTGAATTTTTTTTCCCCACCCAGAAGAAAAATAGTGAAAATAAAGCCAAAAAGTCAGTGTAAACTTCCAGATGATCTCTGTACTAATAAGTTCAAAGAAACAAACAAAAAAGGATTCTTTTCTTCTACTTTTAGTTTGTTCAAAGGTATCAGTGAAATGGTTTTTTTAAATTTATTTCTCTGAAAATCAGCCATTTTTAATGAAACTCGAGTTTGGGAATAAAAAAAATTACTCTTCCCTGCCTGTTTCAATAAGCACTAACTGGGCTACAGCAATAACTCCACATGCAGCAGAAGTCCTCTTGTCCTGGGCTGAGCCTCTTTGCTTCAAGTAAGGAGCAGCACAACATCAAGACACCCAGGGGCTTGGGGGTGACTATTGAGCCTGTCCCACCTATACTGATCAACAGGCCCTTTCTGTGGCCCAGTATTTGCCTGCTTCTCCACACTGGCAGTGAGCAAGGACTGCAGGTACCTTTCAGCAGGGGCAGGGACAGCCCAGTGACAGGCAGGTGTGCAGGCAGGTGAGAGTTACAGCTACAGCTGCACCAGAGCCTGTATGTGGTGGTTATTCTGAATCTCCCTAAATGGGCAGCAGTGGGAAAGGTGGCAGCAGGAACCACCTGGGTGTCTGCTTAGGAACATAATATGTGTGCCTTCACTAGCACCTATTAGTACCTGGAAGAGCCCAGCTGAAGACAGAAATATGAGGAGCTATGCAGCAACTGCAGCTCTAACTGCAATAGACAGGACACCTGTTCCTCCTGCTAACTTTTCTGCTTCACAGAGAGGTTCTTCCAGTCTTTGCTGTCACATAGGGAACAAGAGGAGGCTCGTGTAAAACAGCCTTTAGTTGTTATGTCTTAACCATATTTGTCCTTTCTATTGCTGTGATATCACTTGCTGTTCTGTTCCCAGGTTGTCTTGTCTCACAGACAAGGTCCTCTCACTGATTAGCACAAGGATTCATTCCTGTTCATTCCACTCTCTTATTTCCAGTGCACTGTGTAAGCTACTAATTCCTATTTAAAAAATAGAGATATGGAAGAAAGCAGGATGCCTTGCTCTGGTAGTGAGTGGTGGATCCAGTTTTGGAGTAACCTCATGCTGTGATTTCCTCAACTGCTCTTTAATTAATTATCACACTAATGGCAGTGCCTGCCAAAGTCAGCTAGCTGTCTTGCCAGACACATCTTTCAAAATGCATTGCCAAGAGAAAGACATTCCAGCACCCTGTTTGGGGTGGTGTGTAGGGGAGTGTATTCCAAGTCCCCCATTCATTGGCCAAGGGGCTGGTGTTCTGATCAGCTATGGTCCCCCCTCACTGTTGCTCATGTGGCTCCAAGTCCTGCCTGCAGTAGGTTAAAGATGACGTTGTCTGAAACTTTTGTGAGGTTACGAAAATGTGCAAGGGCATGGGGGAGAAGGAGAGAGAGAAAAGATTTTGCCTGAATAAAAGTGCTCAGTACTAGCAGTGCTTAGGTGCCTGTAAGGGCAGAAGCAAGCTCCTGCATTTTGCCAGCAGTGTGCTTAGTGGAGAGACTTCAGCATCTCCTGTTCTCTCATGTTCTTCTCCTGCAATTTGCTACACCTATATCTCTAACCCTGGGGAGAGAGCCTTCTCACTCAGGTCCCAGCCTGGCAGTCTGTGTTCCTGCTTGCCAAGAGGGGATCGAGTAGGATGAGAGAGCAATGCATAGCACACCGCCCTGGGAAAATGAATGTGTCATTTCCATTGCAAGGAATGTATCAGTGAAGAGAATCCACTTCTCTGGCCTCTGGGCTATCCAGCGAGGGAGAGGATAATTGCAGGCTCTCTGCATTTTCTTTATTTCACTCTACAAGGTTGACAGATGGTGTGTGGTGCAGCCAAGGCTGGATTCCAACTTGTATCTCCTTTAGTTGCTTGAAACTTACTGAGAACAGATTCATCCTTGGGCTGACATTTCCATCTCATCCCAAAGGGGATTTGTTTTAATTTTTATTTAAAGTTTCGGCTGACTTAGCATTACTTCTCTGGAATTTTGCAACTGGTAAGTAAAAACGCCCCCTTGGCCCAACACTCCTGCTGTAGATATCCAAACCCAGTGCTCATGGAGTGAGGGGTGTGCTCCCCAAAGGACAGTTCAGCCTGCCTGCAGTCAAGGCACGCTCCTGCAGTGCCTCCACGAACTACAGAGAAATCCTGCAGTGATTTTGTGCTCCTAGCCTTTACAGGTATCAATTTTACTTCTCATGAATGTTTAAAAGATTTCAAGCAAAGCCTGAGCTCAGTTAGCGATTTGCCTTCAAACTATGACCAGAAAACAGGCTGAGTTTACATGCGCACAGTAAAATTTCCCTGTCTGGTCTGTTCTGTTTGCCACAAGTAAGGAGACAAGAAATAGTATTTATTTCCACCTACTTCTTTCGTTGCATTACTTCACCATCTTGACAAGGATGCTGACATTTTTAGGAACATGCGTAGCTATGGTCACTGTCCCAGAGATACTCCTGCCAAGACTAAGACATGGCAACAAAAGAGAAGACAAAGAAGAGGAGAAGCTGAGAGGAAGGACGAGGGCCACAGCAATAAGATCTCACTATTCATCCATCAACTCCAAACACAATGCAAACTATGGCAGATACTTGAAAAATAGCAGACCTGGGTCCTTGGTCATGGAGGTCTTCAGATCCCACAGACAGGATTCTCCAAGTTGGAAAATCACATTTTCCATGGGGGCCTTTATTTTACAGACAGCTTGTTAGGGAAGTACATCAACTTGGCCTTCAGGACACCAAAAGCTGCCATGATTGTCATCCACAGCCACATATCTGGCGAAGCTTTTTTCTGGTTTTAAAGTTGCAAAGTGCTCAGTTTGTCACATTTATTGTGTAAGTCATGTGTCTGTCATTGAAGACATTGCCAAATAACGCACCACAGAAAAGGCACATTCCAGCTCCTGCTGGAGTCCAGGGGCACCAGCTCTGCGTATCAAGGGCATCCTTGGAGGCAGAAAGTACAGCCAGTCCACTTCAGGGTCCTCTCGAGCAGCCAGAGCACACACAGAGCAGATGGAAACTCGGCTGCTTTGATGGTCTCTGACACCACCTTCCTCCTGACTCACTGCCACAGTGCCTCAGCACTGCCCTGGGGTCCTGGTAGGCAGCAGTGGGGATCCAGGTGAGAGAAAACCACCCTCTGCAGCCCCTAAGGCCATGTGTGAGCACTTTACAGGAGAGTGAGAAGCTGAGGCACCAGAGATTGAAATGGCTTGCCCCAAGGCTGTGTACAATGTGAGTAGCATAAAGAAACCCAAAGCACAGACTGCCCTCAGCAGGGCAGGCCCCCCACTTGATGTCCTTCCTAAGGGATGTAAAACCAGAAAAAAAAAAGAAAAAAAAACAAGAAAAGAGGGAAAAGTATTTTCTGCCTCCATCTCCTCCAGAAGACACGGATATCAGGCTCCACCAGTACTTCATCTCCTCCACACTCCCATCTCCCAGAGAGTCTTGGGTATTTTTTGTTTTCATGTATAGTGGTGAAAAAGTAGTCATGTGTGTTTATACACAAGTCTGCAGTTGTGCAGATGGTAGGACATCAACCAAAAATGGTTATTCTTATAAACCTTTATGTTTTCCTACTATGGCAGCCACCTGACTAAATGTCCCTTTTAAAGTTATAAAGAGGCCATTGAAGGGATTGCTAAAAGGCTTAGAAGTCTCCAAGGATCAGACTCCAGGCATGAATTAGGTAATGGTCACAGCCTGTTTTTCCAAGGCAGCTGATAACATTGTAACTACCAAACTGTGACATAAATTTGCCCCCAGAAACAAGCAAAATAGCTCTGTGGGTTGTTTCAAATTACTTATCCTGCGGGAATTTTAAGAATTCCTCTTAAATAATTAGGGACATGTGAACTTGATTTTCCATCTCTCTGATGTCATGAGAACTCTGGGAATGCAGCTCTTTTAATATGTTGGTTCCTTTGTTATTGAGTTCAGATCCATAGGTATTATTTTATATTGGTCTGAAATTTCCAGTCCTTTGCATGTAGGAACGTAAAAAAGTATTTTTTGACTTAAGGCAAACATATGGAGATTTTTTTTACCTAAAACTCGCAGGTAAATAAAATCCCATCAAGTTCCCAGTGAACACAGTATTGTGGACTCAGATGACTGAGGTGGGGCTGTGGAAGCAGTGAAAACTTGCTTTAACTGAGTGGGAAGGTCCCAGGAACATGTCTGCTTTGCTGTTGGAACGGGACCTTCACACCAGCCACTCACCAGCCCCCACAGACCAAAGCTGAGCTTTCGCTGGGTACAGGAGCATACCACAGGTTAGGTGCTGCCTCAGCCAACACACCCAGAGTGCACTAAGCTAGGCTTTGTGTGCTGGAGCTAGGTTTTTCCTCTCCAGTTAAAAGGAATTATTAACTCTCCACTGCTGATTTATTTTTTCCTCCAAGGACTTTCCTGAGGCTTTCCTGAGGCCACTTTGATGTAAACCTGACAAAATTTTCTTTCGCACAAAATCTCCCACAGACTAGCAAATGGTCTCAGCCTTCTTTATGCTCAGTCTTACCTCTCAGCTCCCGTTGGATGCCTTAACTTGCCTCAAGTCCAGGACCAAACAAGCACTTTCTCATCTAGGAGCTGTAGCACAGATTTTTTTGCAAAAGGCACTTTCTATCTCTTCTGCACGCTCACATGGCTCCTAACAGAGATAGCTCTTTCCAAGGAAATCTGCATTTACCAGCCACTCTAGGGATGCTTGGCTGCTTGACGCTTAGGCACCCTGAAGGCCAAGATGAGGACTCTCTTCAGTAGCAGTCCTGACCTAGATGTGATCCTGAGTTCAGCTCCTAGAAATGCCACTAAACCTACTCTAAGTGCTGCTGCAGGAAATGTGATGAGGGGCTGGGAATGCCATGACACTGCCCTGTCCCACTGGAGAGACTGGCTGTGCATGAACCCAGCCCATGCACACCTTGTGGTGTCCCATCACAAGGAGAAGCAGAGGTGCATGGAATTGTATGCATATCCTGTGGATTTCTAGAAGTCCTGCGGTTGAAGTACAAGGTTGAACTGACAGGCCTGAGAAGAAACTACAGAAATTACAAACAGCAGAAGGAATGAATACTACTGAGTCTAGCTTAAAAACTGCTAGGCTTTCTTTGTTTTGTTTCAAAGGACAAATGCTGGAGTAAATTTTTATTTGCCTTCTGGTTTTTAAGGTTTAACATTCTCAACATCAAATCCTCCTTTGTGGCCATGAAAGCTAAATATTTACTTATCTGTAATGCAAGCTCTGAGTTGTAAGCAATTGTGGGACTGGAACGAGAGTCTTACATAAACTACCTGCTTCTATAAAATCTGCCCTCATTCTGAAAGATTGAACTCCTTTTAGGACTAGTGAACAGTTCATAAGCTGCCACTAATTTTCTCTTGTTTGCTAATATCTCTCTTTAACAGTTTATTTATGTTAAAGAGCAAATTAGTGGAAAGCCACTCTCTGACTCCTTCAGTAGTTCCTATCTAGGTATTGTGGTTTGTAATCTGAGCCAAGCAGGGTTGGTTTGTTCTAAATAGTTGTATTTATGCATGTATTTCTTTT
>VWZS01002394.1:0-89103 GCA_013397075.1 Rhabdornis inornatus | reverse complement strand
TGTAGAAGGAAAAAAATAGCCTGAAAGGAGTTTCCATTAGTGAACATGGCAAAACCTGTTCGTATATAAAGTTTTCCTTTCACAAGGGAGATCTTAAAAAACTTTCCTTCTGTTTTTAGGGGCATTATAGGACTTTGATTAGAAGGAAAAATTAGCCTGTGAGTTGCTTTGCAAGCAATTGAAGAGGACAGTCCTCCACTGTTTGGTTCTGGGCTGTCACCTTTATTCCTTCCCAAGATAAAGAAGAGACAGAAAACAGAGCAAACAAAGCTAATGGATTAAGGCAAATTTGGGGCTGATTAGGCATGGTAAAGGAAGGACTCAGTGCTCCGTGGATAACTCACGATGAAACAGCTGCAGGCTTCTCTTTTGAGGCAGAAGTAGAGCTCAGCAAAGTATTTTCAGCCTAAATAGTTCTTGGCTTTGAAAAGTTAGGCTATGACTCAATCACAGTATTTTGCAGTTTTGGGTTGAATTAACTAAATTGCACAAGATTAAAAAGAGATTCTGTCCAACCTTTTTGTTTTGACACCTTTAAAGCAAAACACTGATTTTTAAAAATTTCTGGCTTATAATCTCCTTTTAAAATTGTTTTTAATAAATAAAAATGAAAATGACCACCCAGCCCTTGAAATTAAATTTGAATAATGAACAATGTTTTACTTAACTGGATTTGATTTGATTTGATTTGATTTGATTTGATTTGATTTGATTTTAGTGGTCACTGGTGGTTTTAAGAAGTATTTGTGCTTGGTTTTGGGCAGGAATTAAAATCTTTTTTCCCTTCCAATTGTCATTCGTCTGAAGGAAAAAAGAAATGTAGCATTTTTAATATTTTTTTATCAAAAATGAAACATATACCTCCAAAAAGTAATTTCCACAGCTTTATAATATCAGCATAAATTTCAAAATTCTGGAAACTGAATCTGAAAATGAAAATACATGAAAAATGTAAATTATAATTAGTAATTTGGCATCTGTGTAATTGTTGCATTCACTCACTGTGAAAAAATATTTTCTTCTGGAATAACACACTAAATACCATTTAAGTCAGCTCTAATTAACTACTAGTAGTTTTGCAATATCTGGCAGTGAAGGTTTTTTTACAGTGAAAAAAGACCTTTTACTGTATGGCTTTTTTCCTGGCCAGATTGCCCTCCTTCTACAATGACGGGTTTACACGTGTGGAATACAAAGTCTGGTATCTCCTTGAAGAGGAATTACTGATTATCCTGATGGGATTTGCAAGGGAGCAGGCTCATTCCTCCCAGCCCAGCCTGTTGGTAGGCTTTGGTGCTGTTGAAGCATGGGGCTGGGAGCATCGATTGACTTGAGCAAGGAACAGAATTGGTTTCCTACTGGGGGTCTGCTGAAATACGTCAGCATGTGTATCTGTACCTGGTTACTCCTGCTGCTGTGCACTTGCTGATGCTCAGTGAGAAATGCACTTCCACAGTTATTTTACCATAATTGGATGCAGGCATAGAGAGCAAGAGACTTGCAGCAATGATATATTTCCTCATTGCCAGTCATACAGTGATGGAAACAGGAAATAGTCTGGAGGAAGAGGACTCTTGCATCCTGAAAATGCAAGTGAAATTTATACAGACAGTTCCCTAGGAGGTTATGGCCTCCAGAATCATGTGAAGTGTGTGAAACAGCTGATTAATCGAGTGTGTCTGGAGGCACATATTCTTTTGTGTCAGCCAGCTAACTAGTGTTAGTCATGTAGAGTGGTGTACCTGCCAGCCTTCCCCTAAGCACCGATTCTGGAGGCAAAATTTCAGACTGCACATAGGGTGGTACAGCCTGGTCCATCCATCAGTCCCTGTTGTTTACAGCACTCCTGTAACATCCAACCCAAAATTCAAAGTCCCGAGGTGCATACACCAGCCCCTGTGAAATGTGCCATGAAAAAAAAGATTCTGAAGTTCCAGTAACTCCAGCCCTACACAAGATACAGCAGATTCATGCAGACAGCTGCCACTTTCTATGGCAAATAATTCTTAAAACATCTCTATAGAACAAAAGTGGCTTCCCATCTACCTAACCGTAATTCAAGCAGTATCAATTCACTAGCTTTGTGTGTTATGGCTGCACAAGCTGGAAAGACGTCTCATCTTTTTAAACACTCCAGATATGTGGTCAAACCAGGGAACATGAAAATGGATTTGTTTCTTGCTAAACTTAAAAATCCTACCGAGAATAAAAATATATACATTGTAAATTCAGTTTTTGAGTTCTTCCTCGTGGCACAAAGCCTTCTTTCATCTGTTCTCACAGAGGTCTGTATTGCAGGAATACACCCCTTTTTCTAATTTTTTCTTGTGCTGATCAATTTTTTCCTGCCTCATTCTCACTTAAGAACATCCTTCTCTTTCAACACCGTAAAGCCAAACTAGTGCTTAAGGGTCTTTGCACTTGGATAAACCATCTCAGTAAATGACTGCACAATAACCCAAGAGGAGAATCAGGCCTATTCCCCTCTAGCCTCAAACTTGCTTAAACCCCAGCCCTATGTTTTGTTCCAAGACCTTACACCATCCTTTCTCTATCTACACCCACATCCACTGGGAAATTAACCTCTTCCCCAAGGATAGAGAAGGGCTCTCTCAGTCCCTTTGGAGTCCAGTCATGACCTTTTTAAAAGTTAGAGCCCTTTCCTGCATGACACAATACCCTGGAGAGAGTACACAGTGGAAACTACACGGACTGTGTTTGCACTGCAGCCAGCCTTGCCAAGTGATTGCTAAATGGAACTCAGCATCCACCACAGATGGTTATCTACATCCTGCAAGCACCATCTCTCTGTAGTCATCTGGGAACTGGTGTAGCTTTGGAGACAAGTATTTGAGGCAAGGTTGATGTGCACACCACAGACTGAAAACACTCCATTGTAAAACTACTCCTTGAATTCAGCTGCAGCATGTCCTCACCACCTTCTGAGACTTCTCATTCATTTCTTGGGTCTGGGCATTATGATTGTCTCAAGTGTTTGTATCTGTTTCCACATAGCCGTATGGGGGCAACTCACTTGGTTATCAGATACCTTCCCTGTGAAACCTTATCATGGGTTTCAAGGGGGGCTCCAAAGTGCTTTATGCCCTTACACAGAGATGTCCTGATCTAGCACAGATTGCTACATCCCAGCATTTCTGTGCATCGTGACTGGAAACACATCAATCTCATAAGACTTTGGTTGACTGAAGACCACCCAGTGAGGTCTGCTGAGAAATAAGCAGAAAACGTGACTGAGTATCATGTCTTGCATGTTTTTCCCCCCTTCCCCCATAGAGGGCCAGTACTGACCACTTTAAGCGCCTCCAAGCCCCGAAGTGCCATGGCAAGCAGCTGGTACTGCAGCCCTTCACACTCACATGTTCAGCCCTACAAACCCTGAGAGAGTCAACTGGAACAACTCTCTGGGAGAAAGATGACTCTGTTGCTATCCCTCCACCTACTCAAGTCCCTACCACCAACTTTTGGCAGTAGCCTTCTAAATTTTTCCCTTGCTCCTTGTCCCTCAAGAATATAATTCAACCCCCAGAGTCAGAGACAAGCTCTAATTCAGCTAGAGGAAAGTTCCAATTGTTTTTCTTAGATTACATACAGGGTTTGATGAACCAGAAAACAAAGCAATTTTAGGGCCTCATCCAAATCAGAGAGTTCTCCCACTGTATTCTATGTGAAACTGGATGTCAAGACACAGAGCTCATACTGAGAGATGTGAGAGGTTTCACAGTATCTTAGGGGAACCCTTGACACCCATTTATTTCTGAACTGGGCACCTAAATCCATTAACTATCATGAAAGAACTCCACATCACTAAACAGTGTCAAAAGGAAATAAGCCATTAGAGAAGGAAATGTCTGTAGGAAAAGTGTGGGAGTTTCCTGTATGTTCCAGGCTGGATGTTCAGACATGCGTGTTAAAAGGACACGCAATTCTGGAAGATCTGCTACTGGTTTTCCATGCTCTTGACATGGAGCTCAAGAGCATTTCTGTTATACCAGGTGAGAGCAGGAGAAATACTGAGAAACTTAAAAAGAGTTTGCAGCCCAAATACATACATCATTAGCTACAAAAGATAAAGGAGGAACCCTCTCGGCAGCTACTGACAAGACAGCAAGTTAAAGGCAAAGGGGGTGCAGGTATTCTCATAAGTCTGTATCATAAGCAGTGAAATGTGAAAGAAGAAACAAAAGTCTTCAGAGAGAAGATCATCATTGTGCTACAGAAGTAACCAGACTGTTGTGAAAATGTAGGAAAGAACAGCATGAATTGGTTAATTTTGCAATAGGACATAAACTCCTACCATTCATCCCTAGTGTACAGTTAGGAAAAAGACAGTATTACACAAATTACAAAACATATTGCCAGTCCTGATCTATTTTAAATTTTCTCCATTATTACTTAAATTGAATGCAAGCTATGAAGTTCAGAAATATTTCTTAATATGTTTTTGCCTCAGGAAGGTCACTAGCTGCAGAAGAATTTATTCCAATGGGGTTGATCAGTCTCTAACACACACAATGTTAGAACAATTTACCATTTTACATCCTGGAGCTCCTTTTCAGCCGTCAGGTTCTCACCATAAGCAAATTGACCCTAGACAACTTAGTATATTGTGGAAAAACTGTTTAAGTCTTAAAGCTGCTTGAAGCAAGCAATGCCTGTCCTAAAGCAAGTAATCCCAAATCCCACCTTCAGTTCAGGTATCATGTTCAATATTGAGATTGTGAAATTTTCTGGAGTAATTCTGTCATCTTGAATCTTTTTCTGCTGCTGGGTGGGTTTTTTTTTAACATTCACGACCCAAGAGAGGTGCTAAGGAGCTGTGTATTCTGGACATGCCAAACAGCAGAACAGGCTCCCAGACAAGTCTGAGGCGTAGACATCACATGTTTGTGCTGCTGCTACCTCAGAAGGACACTCTTTATCAAAGGAATAGGCCCATGCACAGCAGACTGACCAGTGAGATTTGCAGACAAGACCATTATGGCCACAGATGGAGGAGCTGCACTCCCTAACCATAGGAAAAACAAACAAACAAACAAACAAACAAACAAACAAACAAACAAAATAAATAAAAACATAAAAAACAAAACAAAACAAAACAAAACAAAAAACCAACAAACAAACAAACAAACAAAAACAAAAAAAAACCAAAAAGCAAAAAACAAACAAACAAACAAACAAAACAAAACAACAACAACAACAACAACAACAACAACAACAAAAACACCCCCACAAAAACAAAAAAACCCATAGAATATTAAAATTATGGGTCTAAGGGGCTAATTTCTTTTATAATGTATATCAAAGGGCTAGCTAGCAAAGCTGTACCTTGTGGTCGATAGTCTGTGAATCCTGTGAGCCCACAGGTGCCACACCAGATCTGCCTATTTTGAGTGGAGGGTTTGGACACCCTAGGAATATCTGAAGTATTGCTGGGTACCTGTGTTTAGTAATCTGAATCACCCTCAAATTTTCATTGAGAGTCTGCAACCAAAAATGGTAAAGTGACTACGTAAGAAGACAGTCTGAATCCACTCAGGGGAACATCCCACAGCTTGTCACACATCACTTTCTGAGAAGAATAGACTCCAGTGCTTTGCCATAAGTTAAAAATAAATCATGAAAATGTAATGTAAGTAGGGTCCCTAGAAATTACATACAATGGAATCAAAAATCTTTTAATTCACAGTGAACATCACCTGATGCTAATTATATTCGTCACTTAGCAATCTTCATTCTGGAACAAAGGAATATTATGACACAAACTGAAAGGTATTTCATAATGGTCATCTGATAAGGAAATGTATTCTCCATGCCTTGCTCTTGCTGCACAGCTGATGTTCAGGGCCCCAGATCATCACTTCTTGTCAGCAGTTTGAGGCAAGAGGTAGAACATATAGCTTTTGAGGTATTAATGAAAAGAAAAAGGTCCTAAAGTCACTGTTTGTGTCCTTAGGAGTTCCTGATGGGGTGTTTTCTACATGGCTTAGGTTCCCCTGCCAGATAAGCCGTACTACTCCATCAAGACCAAGTGTGGCATCTCACTGGGATAGATCAAGGATCCCAGTGGCACAGAAAAGACTATGTAAGGCCTGGTCCATTAGAGCTACTTGAACTCCTGAAAGAGCAGATATGCACTCTAATAAGCTGTTCCTAATCAGAAAACAGGGACAGCATGTAGTAGGAGAAGACCGCTGTAGAGCCAGGAATGGCCTGTTTGTCTTCGCCATGGGATTGATATGCAATCGAAATTCCGTATTTGCCCAATATTCCATGTTTGTGTCAGCTGCCATGCATAGTTCAGAAAATAGTGGTCTATCTGCTGTGCAAACAAAGGCAGAATCATCCTGGGTACTGTAGCTAGAGCAGTGGCATGTGGTGCTGTGCAGTGTTCCAGAGCCAAGTTGGACCTGGTTCTCATTCAGAGAGCTGTTCCACATTTTTGAGGCAGCAGGTGAATCATGCAGTCTCCCATCAGCATGCTCAGAGCATAACACATGAGCAGGTGCAATGTGCACATCCCATCCTACCATGTGATGACAAAGAAATGGTTGGATAAAAGTTCCAGGACCTCCACTTCCCTGAGCCAGCATGAACAGTGAGATGGTTAGCCTTTTGCTTGAGACAGGTGTCCAGGGTGATCCTGGGCATGTCACATGTCCTAGCCATTTCAGCAGTCCTCTCACAAACAGAGCAAGGATATGTCTTCTGCTCATAAATCTAAGAGTGGTGTTGTGCACTCTGAGTCCCCCAGGAGACTCCTTGCCCACAAAGAGGTAGGAGATGCTGAAGTTTACCCTGGAGTCATGTATGTGCCTAAGGAATTTTTCCTGGATGCAAAACAACATTGAAGGCAGCTCTCACTTAGACTTCCAATTGCCTTTGTGCTGCTTGCCTTTCTCCTCATGCACCACCCCTCTCCCAGTAGCCCATAGGGAATCATCTCCTGTGATGACACCATAGCCATCCCCAGCCTGCCAAGCTGTCTTTCCTGGAGTGCTGATTCTCAGCAAAGCTGCATTTGCAGTGCCAGGAACTTTCAACATCCACTTGGGAAAATCTCTCCTGTCTTATAATGATGATGAGATGATGTCCCATGTGCTGTATTTTCAGGACAGGAAACGGTTATCCATTGGGAGAAAGATGGCAAGGCCACATCTTTTTCAGTCTCTGCCCATGGAGTGACATAACATGATTGCAATCAGGGTTACAACCCAGCACAAGACACAGGTGTAATTGCCAGTGGCACAGCTCCATTGAGCAGACTGCATCAGCACACCACTGTAGAAGTGGCAACATCATGGACTGCTGTTTTACCATATCATAGATAATCTTACCATACCACCTTGCTCACAAATTTATCACGTTACGGCATAAAAGTACCTAGTTCTTCTGCTCCTGTAATTTCAGTAGGGAATCACTAACACAACTTCATTCCTCTTGGAGTGAGAAACCAGACTGATTTCCGGCCAAAATTTAGATGCTGGATTTGGAACCTGTTGCTGGATGTGGAAGCTGGTGGGAAAGGCTGTGACTTTCCAACTAGGTACCACTTCTAAAGGCTTGGCCAAATGTTTTGCTTAACTTTTGGGCATTTAAGAGAGTAAGCAATGCCACCTACTGGCGCCAAAAAGGAAAACCTAACTACTCCAGTGGGTTGGTGTGATGGAAAGATTATAAAGGAGAAGGCTCTCTATGTTCTTCAGATGGTCTTTTGCAGCTGAAAGTGAGGTGGAGGCAAACAGGAGCTCTTCTCCTCACAAGTGTTACTTGGTTAAGCTCAGTAGGAAACATTTAGAAGTTGAGTCACTGCTTTCACCATTTGAGAATGAATAATGAGTAAAGTAGCAACTAGACCTGGTGTTGATGTGGAGTCTGCATGCCAAGGCAGTTCTCGAACTTCCCCAGAAGGTGAACATGCAATGATTAGGTGAAATTACACACTTGCCTAGCAATATTTGTGGATGAGTGCAAACTGGGTGTAGGAGGAGCCTCTGAGGAAGGCAAGAATCTCATACAGTTTCAGGGACTGAAGAATCAGGACTGCATTTCAGAAGGAGAAGTCATAAATGGAAATTTTAGGCTACGTTTCAAACACTTAATGGCTTGGTGGATGGGCAGGTGAGTAATTCCACTCTCATAACAACACAGATGCAGAGAGATTTGCAAATAATAGGCTTAGAGCACATGAAGAGAAATAACAAAGCCTGTAACTAAAGTACAGGATATTCTTGAGGCAACCACCACTGTTTGTGTGGGATCCCCCATCCTGTGTCCAGCTGTCAGGTGCACTGAGGTAAGCACTTACACAAGAGTTAATGCGTCAGTGGAGAACATTTGCATGGCGTTGATTATTTCCCAGTCCTGCTCACTCTGACATTCAAGAAGCAGAGGATGCAAAAACCAAAGAGACCACTGCCAGGAGCCAAGCCAGAGGAGGTCAGCTGGATCCTCTGGCAGGGCAAAGGAGGGTGCCAGTTCTGAAGAAGCCCTGGGAAGGCAGACTCCCTACTTTTCCCTCAGCAGCAGCCATCCTGCTTTTCCATGACCTTGTTAAAGGTAGCTGTGACCATTTTGTCAGGCCCTGATCTTGCGAGCACAAGTGGTGCCAGCACATGACGAGAACGGGTCCTGCATTCCTACCTCTGACTCACTGGCTGAGTGAAAGCACACAAATATTTGTCCAGTTTCTCATGCAAAAAAAATTAGTATCAGGTCTAGAAAAGGATGTTCTTCGTTGCCTATTTCCCATCTTCCAGGAGACGCTGCTGTCTCCTTAGTACATTAACATAAAACAGGGTTTTCGATAGGTGTATTAAAACAAGGGATACCTGGTGCTGCACAACGATATCCTCTGACTATGCCCCACACTCAAACAGAGACAGACAGCACCATGCAGTTTGCAAAGATCTGAGACAACTGGAGACACACTGGGAAAAAGGCTGCAGTGACCCCAGGGCTGTGAGCAGACTTCTGCAGAGGTGACACACAGAGCACAGCAGTGATCTTAAGGGCTTTTTCCAACCCTAATGGTCCTGTGATTCTGTGCCAGCTTCCAGGAAGATATACCTGCTTTTGTCCATCTCAGTCAGAGGCTTGTCAGCACTGGCCACAGCACACCAGAATTCCTTACTCTCAGAAGCCCTTCTGGGTGGCCACCATTCCTCCAGTGCCTTCAGATCCCATTAACTTCTGTTACTGTCATCACTGGGGTGACATTGTTAGAGCTGCCTAGAACATCTGGACTAAGGCAACAGCCAGTGATATTCTACTACCAAGAGGGCCTTTTCTCCAAAAGGTTTCCATATGATGAGCACTGGGAGTTCACAGCCTAAGCAGCACTGCTTATGAAACCTACGATCATAAACCTGTAAGGGCTGCTCCATCTTTTGCGTTGGCTCCGCTGCCCCATACTTACCTTGTCCACTTCTGTGGCCAGGCCAATTGTACAGCTAGAATAATCAGTAAAAGTGCTGCTAGGCCCATGGAAAATCCTTCTTGTTGCATGTTGCACATAGAGAAGATCAAGCCTTACGGCATCTTGCTAATGGTTGCTGGCATTCACATGCAACAGCAAAAAGCCCTGAGGTGCTGCAAGTAGCAAACTCAGAAACACATACAGCAAAATAAAGCACCAAGCTATGACAGTGAAGTGGTACCAAGGAAGCAAAGCAGAGCTGCATGTGGTGCATAAGACCCTACTAGCTGCTGTCAGTCCTTGCAGCTGGTGTATCTTTGGCTGCCCAGTGTACATTTTGCTCTCATTCCTGAAAAATTAATGATAGAATTAAAACACCAGTACTTCACAGATACAGGTTTTCTTCTTCTAGTACCCTGGCTGGATCCTGACCTGTGCTTTTTCATAATTTTTCTGCCTGTCCTTAATAGCAGAAATCAATACATGAGCAGTGAAGGAAAAATGGCCCCAAGGGAAAAACAGAGAAACACCGAGAGACGTCTGTGACTAAAAAGACAGCGTAAAACATATGACGTCACATCATTTTACACAGTGCAGTGTCTTCAAATTGTACTACAGCTATAGTTTAATAAACTGAACACTCAGTCAAGTGCATACAGATAGTTTGTTGTTGCTGAATTCCCTGTTCAGTTCTTGTTAGTATTTTGTGATACTAGACCCTACACAAGCTAATAAATTAGAAGAGATTACAATTAATTTTTGTTTAAATGGCTGAGATTGAAGATGTCTCTGTAGAAGCATTCACCTTCTCCCCTGCCACCTGTTCCTAAAATAATTAGTTGCAAAGGAAAAAAAACTAACAAGAAAAAAAAATATATAAAAATCTGAAAGAGTACAAGTCACAGCTGTGCTAAGACTGTTTTATTTTCACACCAGCTTCAGTTCAAATTCATTTAAGGACAGGCGAAAATTACATTGATGTCAAAGGAGTTGAAGTCATCCAGAATCAGCAGACAGAATCATTGTAATAAAATAATTTATCCATGACACAAAGTGGATTTAGGCAGTGGTTTAGAAGATATGGATTCATTTTCCTTCTCTGACATATTATTTCCTGCATGGGCTAACACTCTTGGACATAATAAAACGTGTGCCTCACAGCCTAGTTGTTTTAATGCTACTTCAAGTTATTGGTGGTGCAAGATGAACCGTGCCTAAATGTACTGCTTCATTTCCAGTGCAGTAACACCCTTCCAGGAGATGGACTGGGCATCTGACTACAGTAATGTCTTTAGTCACTTAACCTAAACTAAAACCATATCATACAGAGAGAGCAGGTCAGCAGGGTGTTTGCATACTGCCAGGATAAGAAATAAAGTAGCACTGTAGTAGAGAAAACCCAGACTGAGACCCTCATGAGCAATGGAGACAGCATGCCATCAGAGATAGTACAAAAAAACTGTCCCTGGATGCAGGGGGAAGAGGAGCAGAAAGATCCCCCTTTTCTTTGCCCACAAGACAACGTGGCAGAGCTGTGGCTCACCTCCACTCAGCATCACCATCCAGGCCCTGGGTGATGTACCTTATACACACTAGTCTCCAGCAAAGGCACTGACTCTCAACAGCATTTAGGCACAAGCTCCACACATCTAAACAACTGTCTCTTTCATGATAGCATGTCACGGGTAACCCAAAATGTTACTGCATTCCATGTCTGTCTGTGCCCAAAAATTTTTAGTCTCTCTAAGACCCTGCAGCCCCGAAATGGAACAGGTGGAACTGGGTGGGGGAAGGGGGCTGGTACTGCAGGTGCTTTTAAAGCCTGCTCAGGCAGGCAGCTTGGCTTCTTGTGCCACGTTATTTTTGCTTTTTCACTTATATTTACTCATATTTGTTCCTTATTGGTGAAAAGGGATTGGTTGACCCTATAAACAGAGGCAGCTTATTTTAGAGTATGCCTTGGTTTTAGACAATTCTCTTTTAAATTGTCTAAAACCAAGACACAGCATTATGGGCATGAAAACTCAGGTTTGAGTTTTCAATATTACCTCCCCCCAGCTGTTGTGCTCAACAATCCACCAATCTAGTTCACCTGTGAGGCTTGCCAGTGTACTGGCTTGCTGGGCTGATGTTTGTGGATGTGTTGAGCTGCTGACAGACTGAGCACAGCACCTACTGCAGTTCAGGAATTCAGTTATGATCTGGCAACACCTAATTAATTCCAGGAGGGAGATGGCATCAGCTGCAAGCTCTCTCGCCCATGGAGAGACTAAAAATCATGCATGTAGACACCAAAAACCATGCATGTAGAGATGTCTCCAGACCAAACTGGCAAGCCATCCAGCCTTTAGAAACAGCCAAGCATGGGCTCATACCAATTGTTTCACCACCACATATTTTTCCTGAATTTGGTAAAGGACTTCAGTTATGATGCAAGAACAAGATCTGCATACCTCAGTTCTTCGGAAAAAACAAGGAATAATTAGTTCAACACAGTGCCAGCAGAAATAATACCACCCACATGTTTTTATTGCTGAGGGCAAGAAGAAGCTCAGGGTCGTCCATGTAGAGCTAACTCACCCAGAGAGCACCATGGAGCCCAGAAAAAAAAATGCAATGTTCTGTTATGGCTATCAGCACCAACTATTAAGAGCAGGTTTTTTGCCTCTGTAAAGTCTCTGCAGAGAGGCAAGGGGCAGGACAAGAATTGTGTCTCTGTACCCCATGGGAAGGAAGCCAAAGGTGTAATAACTGTGTCTGAGAACACTGTCCTTTAATGCCCATGAGTAGGAACATCAAGAAAACTAGAAAACTTTCCTCATGGCTCTTGCTATGCTTTCCACATTTCTGCTCTTAAGAGAGCAAACCTTCATTCAGCCCTAACAAGTGAGAGGACACCTTCAGCTAATTTACATCTAAGTGAGCGTTTGTCAGAGTAAAGAATAAAGGTCTTACTGTGCAAAATGGTTCCTGTGGCAGCACTAATCAATAGCTGCTTGATGGATTGCCTGACAGGAGTCTTTCAGGCACATCATTTCAGCCGCTAGACTTTCTGCTTGCTCACTGCTTAACAAAATAAATAGACATGAATCACGGTATTTAACATAAAGCTCCAACTCAGAATCAAAGCTGTTTAAAATGCACAGTGGTTTGCCCCACACCATCCTTCCCTTCCCTTTGCTCACAAACAATGTCAAGTCACAGCTTTTCTGGAACACGCACAAAGCTTGAATGATAACCTCTTCACCATGGACTGCCTTTTCTTCTGCAATCAGCGACTGCATTCCCTATACAGCATTCCGTTCCTCATTGCCTTCTGAAACAGGAGCCATTTGGAGAGAAAAGAATGGAGATGTATGTCTGTGTGGCTGATGGGAGGCTGATATTTCACATATGGCTTCCTTAGCTGCTGTGATGCAACAGCACAAACTGTTCCCTCTGCTCCTGCACCCATTGTGCTACAAATCTGTGTGAAAGCTCCCACCACTGAATATGCACTGCACCCCCATGTGCAACTGCATCAGATTTCAAAATATAAGAAGCAACAACGAGCCAAATTTTTCAGAAGCAATTGACTTCTCAGTAATAATGAATAAGGGCTCTCCAGAAATTCCTATTTCTATTCAGAAACATAGTTTGTTTCAGATTTTTCTTATCTGACTTTTAAATGGATAATGTATTTCTTGAAACCCTGTACGCCTACAGTCCACTAATAGCCTCAGAAAGGGTGAATAATCATAGCATCAACTTTTTTTGGCCAAAGAGTAACATCCAGCTCCATCTAGCAAGTTCTGCCCCCTCTTTTATCTTGCCAAGCCATCAACACCCTGTGGCACAACTTGATCAGGTGGGAAGCTTGAAGTGATGCATAGGATGCATATTCAGGCTCTGAGTGATGACTCATGTCTTGCTGGCACCAACACCGGCAAAAGACTTCCAGGCCAAGGCTTGGGACACAGGATGGAGGTGCCAGTGTTTCTCCCATCCACCTCCTGTTTGACCCAGCTCCTGCACTCTTTGTAAGCCTCCCCTCCTGCTCTCTCATCCTCTCACAGCCAGGAAAACATGTCATGCTCTTCTGATCAAGATTTCTTCACAGCACTGAGGCTTGCTTCTTGTCTACTGCTCAGTCCTTTAGCCCATTCTGCCTTTCAAGCCCTCCCATGGCAGATTTCCCTTGCCATTCTGGTCACAGAGTACCACCATCCCTTGGACTGTGACCAGGATTTTTGTGTTCTGTCAGGACATACTGAGCCCTGCTCTGGCCCATTTAAGGGGCTCCTGCCTTTTCCTCTCCCTCCCCATAGGCATCCATGGCTGCAGTCACCAATCTCTTATCCCTGCCATGCCAAACAGGACCACGCAGCCACTCAGAAGGGAGGTGAGCTCTTCATCTACCTCTGGGGAGCGTTATTCACTACTGCTCTGATCCTTCTGACTCCCCCAGCAGCACTGGTAGAGCCAGGCAGGATACTTCCTCTGTGAATGGTGAGATCACACAGTCCCCTCCTTGCCTGGCAGCTGAGCATGGGGGAGATTTCCCAGTTCTATGCAGCTCAGGTCAGCCAGGAGGGTGCCACCAGTGGTAGAGCTAACAGGGAGAAATTTGGGTGCTGAATGCTGGAGCATCAACCAGGATGAACCCAAATAGTCTGGGCTCAGATGAGAGCAGATGTCTAAGCAAGACAGCATTGCAGCTGTGCACCCACAGAGACTCCAGGTAGCTGGGAAATCCACAGGAGAGTGATGAAGAGTGAGTTTGGTAGGAAAGAGGTGCTGCACCCTGTTGCAGCTCAGGATTTTGCAGCACAGCACTACACACTGGCATACTGCTGTGGGCAAGTGGGAGCACCCAACACCTGGATGCTCCTGGGACCATGCATGCTTAGTGCCCGGGGCAATGTAATTTTGGAAAGTCAGAGGGGAAATCTGACTTGGAAAAGTTGATGGATTACAGACAAAGCTCAAGTCCATGAAGGAGCAACAGGGACTTTCAGCTTGAAAGCTCTTCCTCTGCAACCCCACTTCAACATCCTCCACTTACAAGGGAGGCAGTCTGGAGATACATATGGAAGGCCAGTAAGAGCATAGCACTGGGAGATACCAGAACTATGCATTGTCATCCTTCTGGATGGAGTTCTTATTTTTTACAATGCTACAAATACTTTATGGCTACAAGGTGCATGAAAAGCACAGCATGGCACCTCTTTTTCAAGTGAAAAGCAGTTTAACTATGCACAAGATGGGTACCTTGAGAAATTTCTGTTGGGGTTTTCTAAGATCAAGCGTGTGTGAACTACAGGGTGATGTTTTCTGGAGCAGCCTTTGCAAAAGCTGTGACTGCACTAAAGCAGACAGTGCAGTCAATCAGCTAATCTGTTGTCATCATGCCATGACAGATAAGTGCCAGTAATAACAACCCCATCCACTGCTTTGCAGAATGAGCAGTGCTGGTTCTATCACATTATCAACAAGGTCATTCCTAGCCATAGTATAAGGGATTATTTCTTATTTGCATCACCCAAGGAAAAATCTTGCATTCAAAACACTTTGTTATAGTTTTGGAAAAATCCTTCAGTTTCCAGTATTCTTGTCCCTCTTCTTCAGCTTAGTTGTCATCTGACATATCCATGTTTAATAATTTCTGTGTTAGCAAATTCTTTAAATTATACATAAAGAATTCAAAAACAAACAGAGAAGAACTTGAATATTTCATGTTAACACTAAATGCTTTATGATTGCTTATAGAGTGAAATTAATAAGGAGACTGTGCCAATGCTGTATAATTTACACTGTGCTTAAGTAGGAAAACAGAAAGGCTCTAGGGCTTAGCTCTGTTTGTGCTTTCCTTTTCTCACCTGGCAGGATGGAAGTGCTAGGGCAGAAGGCAAAGCTAACCTCTACCCACAATCAAAAGAGATCCTCTTTTTGTTTATTGTCAGTAAAACCAGCTTTAAGAACAGTTAACAGTAACAATCATCTGATCAGAGGCAAATAGCCACTGTGCTTCTTTGTCTTTGTTTTTCTTTCTTTCCTAACTATTTTGTCTGCTAATCTTCATGCTCTGCAGCCAGTCAGTGCACCCTGACCCCACTAAAATTTAATGGCAAAAACTCCAATAAACCTCCACCTTTCAGTTTCAGTTTGGGAATAAATCATAGGAACAAATCCACCGTCTGGAGGTATAGGAGGCCTAGACATTGCTTAGCATCGTGAACTCTGAACTCAGATGATGATGCCTGCATCACAGGTGACCACAAATACATCTGTTCTGTTCTACTGCATGGTCCAAAAATGGGGTTCTGCACTGAGCTAAAAGAGTTGCACATATGATAGAGGTGTTAGTCAGAATTGCAGAGACTCAGCCAGTTGCTGAAGTTTTTCCTGATGACAATTCATAACTAAACAAGCTGAGAGCAATAATGAAGGATAAGACTAAGAAGGGATGATCTTCAAAAAGTAGGTAAAGCTGTCAAAGTACTGGAGGCAGGTAAAAAAGGAGTGTGACACAAATTGATTGACTGCTTTTTCTGGAAAAGGGGAATCCATCTTCCAGATGCGCTGACAAATTCCTGTGTGACCCAGTTACTTAGGCCTTATGTGCTTTGCTTTCCCTGTAGAGGACAATAGCTCACAGAGAAGACACAATTTGATGTGGTCAGTTAGAACATACAGGCATAGATAAGCAAAGAATTACATACTCCAATGACCCAGTAATGCCAGAAGGCATAACAGTAA
Source organism: Rhabdornis inornatus (assembly GCA_013397075.1). Classification (NCBI taxonomy): domain Eukaryota; kingdom Metazoa; phylum Chordata; class Aves; order Passeriformes; family Rhabdornithidae; genus Rhabdornis; species Rhabdornis inornatus. The sequence goes on along the minus strand of VWZS01002394.1, from coordinate 72,929 downwards.
CAGCAAAAACCATAGTAGCATTACACCATTCAAGGTGAGACAGTGCAGGGACTGCAGAAATTCACCAGGCCTCAAGGCGCACATGCTGAGGAAATACGGAATAAAACATGGTGCACTTCAACAGGAGGTACCTGAGCGGAAAAGAAAGGGGCATGGGATTTTTTTCTCCCTTCTCATTTTAGTGCCCTGTGGCAAAATCAGGGTTCCATGGAGTTGAATGAGAAACCTGAAAATCCCATTACTTGGCACAGGATTTGGTTTCCTTAATCTTTTTAAAGCCATTTAGATGAGAGACACATCAGAGCAAATTAACAGGGGAAGTTTTTGGGGTTTGGCACTCCAGTGAATCTACATATTTTTTCCTAAAATGCTCAATTTTCAGCTGATGAAAGCTAGTACATATTCTCTGTCTTTAGCACCTGAGTGATCTTTTCTTGAACTTCTGGGAGCTGGGGTCAGTTGCTCCAACTGTGATTTCAGCAGCCAGAATTTTGAAGTCAAACTCCTTAAATGATTGAATCAAGTGTATATTTAAACCCCTCAAATTCAAGGAATCAGCCTTGGTGAGTCAGACGGAAAATACTGCTCCTGTGATTGACCACACCAGTGACTCAAAGCCCAAGTACAAATTTGAACAAACTAAACTGTCCCCAGGGCTCATAAAACACCATGCCAGGTGTTTTGCATTAAAGTCATGCCAGTCCCTGAAAGCCAAGCAGTTTGCAAAATACTAGGATTAATAGTTATTGGTATTGAATGTACATAGCCAAAGCCACTGCCCTGAAGAGTTTGCAGTTTAAATAGTATAGGCAGAACTGGCAAGCACATGTGCAGTTCTGGCCCTGGTCTGCTCCTGGAGAAGCTGAGGGCAAAATCTCTCAGGCTCCTGGGCACAGAGACAGATCACAGTGCAGCTGTGCTGGAGGTGATAGCCCCTACCAGGAGAACCAGACCCTTCTCAGCAATCATGAGAGTTTGAGCCCCAGACTGCACCATCAGCACACAGGAGCCCCTGCAGGACCTTTGCAGCTTCAACACTTGGCAAAGAGGCCCTGCCAGTCATGCTGCACACTGAACTAAACATCAAGACATGTTCCATGAATCACAAGTGCAGCAAGAACTCAGAGGACTGCAAAATACCTCCAGAGACTTGTTTGTGCCACATTTCTTAAGAAGTTTGAATTAGCTAAAGATGTGAATCAAATTGCTGTGGAATTTAAAAACAAGATTGAGCTTTTTTTGTCCATATTTTGAAAAGAGAATCTTGCCCTGGAAGCTACACATGCACGTGTGAGCATGGAGGCCACCCTGCCTCTGAACTGGGAGGCCCACACCAGTGTTCAAGGAAGTGCAGCTCATAAATTTTAAAAGCAGAATTACCCCACTTGAGGTATAGCTGTCCAGTCCAACCCTTTGTGGTGACATCAGACATGGGAGTCGGTCAACCTTGACTCACAGTGAAGCTTAGCCATCATGTTCATGAAAATTGTCTCCACTGAATGTCATTGTGGCTTCAAAGGCTGGACAACTCACCTTCCTGACTGTGTATTGTCAAGCCCTAATAGAAACTAGAAGAAACCAAATAAAAAGTGAGCAACCAACTCAGTGCAAACCCAGGGTGCCCACCATGACAGGCAGATACAAATCCTGGGAACAATGCAACAGTCCCCAGGCTTCACACACGTGGCAGAGCAAATGTGACAGCTGTGAGATCTAAGCACCAGATTGATTAGAAATGTGACATCTCAAAATCCCCAGTTCCAGTGCTTGTCAGCTGGATGGAGCCCAGTGCCCCAGCATGGAGAAAGGCATGTGTCTTACTGGCTGACTGGGTCCTTCACAGAAGAGGTTTCCCATCTAGATGTAAAAATTCCCTTTGTATTGCTGCAACCCAACATTTTCGTCTCTCGGCCACCTTCGCTGCATTCAGAGGGTTATATGCTCACCTGCAGGGGAACAAGTAGCTAGAGACTATGTACCTTGAGCAGCTACCTCTGTGGCTTCATGTTTCTTCTCAGTTCCCGAAGTTGGATGTTCAGACCCCAGAAATGATCAAGTAAAGGATGGCCAAAAAACTAGCCTGAAAGGAGTTTGGAGAGAGAAAGAAAGCAGCAGCAAAGGAAAACACAGCTCTGCAAGGTTTCAATGTACCAAGTCTCCATCATCTGCCTATATTTTGCCCACACACAGTTTAATCAGTGTGCCAGGGAGCCTGGCTCCCTGCCAGTGGGAATGCAGATTCTGACAATTTGTCCAAAGTACAGTCAGAAATTGCAGCTAAAAGAAAAGAACACTTCATTTTTTAATTCTACGTGTGTATGGGCTTTTTTCCCCCCCATGAAACAATTACAACCTCTAACTGCCGCCCACACTTCAGTTGCCTGAGAAACGCAGCGTGGGTATGGCTGTGGTAACAGGACTTGGGTTTTACACCATTCTTGCTTGCTATCATTGGCTGGCTGGAAGGCCCCCACAAAACTGCCCCAGCAGCTAGACATGGAAAGTATTCCTGTCCCAGGTACAGACCACTGCAAATTTCTGCCAAGGTGAAAATTAAAGAGCATCTCTAGTGTCTTTATTACTCAGGTAATTATGCGGCTAGTGGCATTGGCTCCATCCATCCCTGTCTCAGTACTTGTATTTACAGGGTGCTCAGCACAGTTCAGCCTGGGATGGAATGGAACAGGAAGTAGAGCACACCAAGAGCTGGGTATCATGTACTTCTGACTAGAGAGGAGTATTTTCTACACCCACCCTCACAGCTGCATCCCTGCCACCACCTTGATCAAAATAATTTCTTCTCAAAGGACAGGGCACATGTCTGTGCTGAAGACTGCACTCCCAGCAAGTGTTCAGCGACACATGTGTCAGTTTACAAGCCCTGACTGGAATTACCCTGAAATGAAGAAGTGTACTTCTTTTACCCGGGACATTTGGGCAGAGGAGAGAGTTGCCCAAGCTGACTAAAAATATTCACCTTCCAAAGAGTTGACGGAGAACATCTACATTGCACTTCTGAGTGAGGTAGAGCAGAAAGATGATTTCTGGCTCAACAAAACACATTTTCTTGGGGAGGAAGAAAGCAAACCACACCTACCCACCTAAACAACTTATTTTGAACAATCTTAGTACAGTGACAGTGGAAAACAGGCTTCAGCTGGGTTTTGGGCTTTCTTTCTATCCTTTCTGCAAAGACAAGCCCCATACAGCACACAGCATGCAGCCCCAGGGATGCTACTTTCTTCCAAACTACCGGGTACAGGAAGGAATATGTACCTTGGCTAACTCTGAGATGTTTACCCCTGAAGACCAGCACACGGCATGCTCTCCTGACCCTCTGACAAGCCCTGGCAGTATCCAAAATGCCTCTGCAAACAAGGAGGGAATAAGAACTTTTCACCAAAAGAGCACTCTGATGAAGGGAATGGTTAGGCAACCTTCACAAGGGGCTGGTCCTTTCCTATTAATGGATTGTCTTTTCCAAGTGGCAACTGTATCTGTGTACTGTTTAGTTGCCTCCCATGCTTTCTCTTCACAGCCTTGTTCAGCTATTATGTTACCTCTAGCTTTAAAATAAATCCTCCCCTTTGGGCAAACCCTCCTTGCAATCTTCTTTTCCACAGGGTTTTTAGTCTTCAATGCTATATTCTGCTCTCTTCCGCAGGTTTTTAGCCATCTGTACATTTCCCCTACATTTTAAGACTGTGCATCATACAGATAAAGGCCCTTTAGTACCTTTACACATGCAGATAAGCAGTTAGCTGAGGAAAAAAAGTGCTTGTACACTATGAAAGTCTTTCCTTGAGATTTTAATTCACAGATCTTGCGTCCCCAAATATGTCATTTTTAGGGCGTTTGCATTCTCAAGACTCATCCTAATTAGCTTGTGGCCTGTGGTCACTCAATATAACTGCTCCTTCAGGAAGCAACTCCCTCTATTCAGATTGCAGTATCAAGATGTAACTGTTATAACAAAATTACAGGCTTTAGTGATTAAGCAACATGCCACTAAGGAACTGGTCAATCTATTAAGTAATCAATATACCGATTATCAAACAAACACACCACTAGTGCTAATCTGCAATTATACTATTTTCCACCCTACTACACACAGTTAGGAAAAGTGCTTATTTCACACTCTTAAATCTTATGAATTATATACATCAACTGTTCACTTACAAATCCATCACACAAATACCTCTTTACATGACATATCACCGCAGTGGAAATCTATCCATCTGAAGCCCACCGTCTCACAGCAAGTTTTTCAGACAGTCCTGAAGGGAATTTCTCACATACCAGGTTGCAAATCAGCAATGCATCTGTAGGTGCCTGCACTCCTCCTTTCTGAAGGTTCCCACTTCTTTTGTTCTTTATTTGGTTTTTTTTGCCTTATTCATCACTGTTTCTACTTCCTGGAACAACCTTTTTGCCACTCTTGTGCCTCCCCTTCTCTGCCCAGGTTCCTCCCTAAAGATACACCCCTTGTTAGTTTGTCCTCACTGGCCAAATTCAACAAAATCTTTCCCAAAGTCTGGACTTCCCAAGGTTGTTATTGGGGCAAACTCAGCCTATTATTGATACACCCTGCCTGGGAAGAGGAGACAAAGCATCCCCACAAACTTCCAGTTCATAATAGCAACACATTACCTCCACATTCTCCAAGGCAAGTAAGTATACTTAGTCTTCATTCCTTCACCTGATCCCAGTTTAGCTTCTCGTCTTTGCATCTTACTGTGAGAAGCAGGCCAGCAAAACAAAAACCTGCATCATTTACGTACTGATCTATCCAAAAACTAGCTGTGTAATGGGACCAGAAAAGATGTCCTAAAATGCATGTGACCATGACACAGCAAACCTGGGAAGGTGAATAGCTGTTGTGCAGTAGCTCATGTTTTCTAGGATAGCCCTTTTGCTGGGAGAAATACTTAGCATAGTGGTTGACATAATTTGAGAAACAACAGTTTAGTCGGAAACATGGAAAGAAACAGATGCAATGTGCAACGACCTGAAAAACTAAAACCTGGGTTAACGTCACATGATTTCTCTTCCACCTCTACCTTAAAAGCTACTAGTTATTTTTGCCCTTACCTTGTAGGTTAGGAGGCCACAGCAGTATATCAGTGCTCTGATGGGTAAGAACTTTCTTCTCATTTCCAATCCAGAGATAACCATAACAATTTCAGACCAAACTCTGAACTACCTTGGGCTAAGTCTCTTTCTCATGCTACATTATTTATAAATACCAAAGAGATGTGTAGCTGCTGTAGACTGTGAAGGTTTCTCCCACATACACAAACTAGCCTTTTCAGTCTTCCTTGATAATTATATTTTGTACTTGGAAACTTGAACTGAAAATGGACAATGAAGAGAATATAAACGCATCTGTCTTTCACTTTGCACCTGCTCTGTCATTTCGTTCTAGCTCATGGCATTGTGAGCAACGTGACATGACTAATGATTCCAGGTAGAAAAATCACCAGAAAACACTCAGCGTTGACTCTGTCAGCTAGGAAGAAACAATAAGATGTGATGAGCAGTACTGACATTAACATTCAGACACAGTTCAAACATTCATTTGGGCTTAGAGGAGGTATTTAATGCATCTTTGTAAAATACTCCCACCCATCCTCACTACCACTTTGTTTAGTCTTTTCATTAAAAACATATTAATCCAGAAGCATGCATTGGAATAAAAAATACCAAGTGCTTTGAAGGAACCAGGGTGGTACAAAAATTAAGAAATCTGGTATCCCAAGGCATAGTGGCGAAAAACAAGCAAACAAACATAGAGCTATCTCAAATGCGAAAGTCTTACCATTCATCTAAAGGCAACACACTGAGGAAAGATACAAAGAAACAGTCACCTCAAGATAGCCAAACGTTCACAGAAATCTTGGTAAGAAACAACATGTCTTCCTTACTATTGTTCCAAAGTACAAGCTGCTGGCCCTGTTGTAAAGCTTTGGCATGACCCACCTGTGTTAGACACATCCTATCCATCTGCCCTATCACCCACTCTCCACACAGTGTACTAACTTCCCAAGTTGAGCTCTGCCCAACCCAAGAACTGCAAGCACAGTGCTGTTTGCTGTGTGTTGTACAGACTGCTCCTCCTTACTTTGGATAGGCACAGTTTCTTAAGCACTCCCACCTCTGCCTTTTTAGACTCCATCTTTTTCTTTACTGTCTGACTCTTTTGCCTTTCAGGGGTCCTTTCTTCCCATACGCCATGTCAGCAGCAATTCCCAACCCCAAGAATGACCTCCTCATAAATATTTTGCGATCAATTCCCAGTTGTTTTTGAACAGGTGTTTGCTGCAGCCTCGCTCTTTTAATCCACATGCTGGTAAAATTTTAAAACAGTTAATTCTCTTCTTGCTCTCTCTTCACAGCAAGCAGTGGTAGCTCTGCAGGCTACACACCCTGAAAGAGCTTGAAGGGATGCCACCTTTTGTACAGGTGCAGAAGGAAGAGAGATGTGCTCCAGCTGCCCTCACACAGGACTTATGTGCACGAAGTGCCACTGGCTCCATCAGTTACCCCAACCACAGGTCAGATCCAGACTGTAAGGCAGACAGTACACGTATGCTTCAGCTCAGGAAACCTTGAAAGTACTGACTGCCAGGAGTCAGACACAGGACAGTCAGCCACTGTAAAGCCACCTTCATGTTCTTACTTGTAGGAACTACTGTCAGGGTTCAAATAAAAAAACATTCAGCTGCAGAACATGAAATACATTTGGTTTATTTCTTTCTAAAGTTTGTACATATACATATATCATTATACATATGTGAGATCCTTCAATAGGGTTGCTTGAGTTCAATGACATAAAAATTATTGGGAAGCTTGCAGGCTCTTTGTTGCCCGTAAGTAACATTTATTCCAACTTATAAAAACACAGAGGAACAGAGTTATAGTCAGGAACATGGACACAAGAGAGAAGTCTACTTTATATCTCACAGTATCAATACATCAAAGGCAAATTATTTGTCTGTATACTGTAGGCTTACTTTATCAGCAATGATAAAATAGAGGAAAATATTTATATACAGTCACCTCAAGTGAAAAATAAAGCAATGTAAACTTAAATTCCAAAATATTATTTTAAATGATATAACAATATCCCCAAAAGTCCTTCTTCCGAGGGGAAGAGGACTGATTAAGTGCCTTCATTTGTCAGGAAATGATCATTCTAGTACCAGATACACGAAGCAGAATAAGGGAGGGCATCCTGTGATACCTGTAGAAAAGAGTGACAACTCTGCTTCAGGAAAGCATCTCTGTGTAAGCAAGTATATGTTTGAGTCCTTATGGACATCAGCAGCACATGGAAAATTCTCCCCTGAACCAGGGCTTGACTTAAGTCTGCACAGCTCTGACTCCAACCACCCAATATGCTTTTCTGGCCATGCCTATTCCCAGGGACAAAACAGGGTGTCCTGGTGGTAGGACAGCATCAAACCTGAGATGATGACTTCCTCAAGAGTCAGAACAGCAAGTTCCATGCTGCTGGAAAAAATTTAATGGCTACCTCAATGTTGTTGCTTCACAGCAGAACCACAAAACGGTGAGACTGGAACTGTGTCTTTAGTGTATTACATGAAAAACACTCCAGCAGTTCAGTGATGAGCGTAAACTGAATTCAAGGTTACAGAAAGAAGGCTCCTACACATCACAAAAGCGATAGGAGACCACCCAAGGAAAGGTCTTGCAAGGACTGCTGTAAAGGCCTGTAAGGTTAGTTCTGCACACGAGAGATGTATGTATAAGGTGTATGTACACGCATGTGCAAAATGTTTTTCTGTACTACCACTGCTGAGAATTATGCTTCCCATATGGCTACCAAGCAACACTGACTAAAAATTCAGTTCTCTTTCTCAGCCTAAGGGAAAACAACATAGCAACAGCTCAGGTGGAGGGCAAATGATACTTCTTTACTGGGACTCTGAAACTGACAGTGCTCACCCACATCTCCCCATCACCATGGAGGGCAGGAAACCCAAGGGAGAAGCCCTTGAAAAAAGAATCCTGAAAAAAGATTACAGGACTACAGCTTGCCCAAAGCAAGGTGACAGGGTGGTCCCCTTCATCTCATTCTGACCTGCAGTTCACTTGCGTTGCAGTTCTGCAAGACACAATCACTCTGGCTGTGGTCCAGTGAAGTGCAAAGGCATAGTTTCACTGAAGTTGCTCTAGTGCTTCAACCTAACTGCATGATAAAGAGTTTTATGACTCCAGGTAAGAATCAGACCCTCAGGTTTTGCTCTCTCTTTCCAAGAATAATGCAGATCATACTACTGTTGCCCTTACTAGAGTGCAACAGGAAAACCCACTGTGTTTCCCTATGTCTTTTTCCTCAGACTAGCAACTTGTTAAAAGGTTGTTTAATGCTCCCAAGAGAAACCTCTCGGAGGCATACAAGATGCCCAAGAGAGATATTTCAGCCCTGCTGCTCTTCTTTTCCCTGTTGATGAGCCACTCTTCAGGAAATTTGTACAGTTGCAGAAAAGAAAAAAACCCTCAATACTGCTGTACAGCTGTATCTGCAGGAGACATCACAGGCACCTGTCCTTCTTGGACACTTTGGACATGATGTCCCTTTGCTGAATTTTCACAGAGCAAGGTCAACATTTTCAGAAGTAAAGCTGTGTATTAGATCCCCAGAGCATGATCTTCAGAAGTCAGTGTGGATGCTCCTTGTACAGGCATCGGCTGATATAAACAGGGAGAAAATCAGCCCAGTGTTAAGCTAGCAGAAAATTCCACCCACTAACTCTTGCTTAGACTCTCAAATATATGCCTTGCTTTCAACATGCAGAACAACAGGCAGCCCCTGGTGGACAACATATGAAGATCAAAGGCAGCTCAAAATATATCTTAAACCTGCAAAAGCTCTGATAGCTGTTTAACCTCATTTGAGAACCATCAGAACAAGCATCCTAACAATGTTTGGAGCTGCAGAAGTGCTTTGTGCACAGAAGCGTCAGAAAAGAACAGCAGGCTTTGCAGTGCTGAGCCACAAAAGCCATAATACACCTATGAAATACACACATCTATAGGCATCACTTAAACATGTTCACCAAGTAATGTAAGCCTCAGAGTGTACCTCAAACAGAGGAGTGATTTTAAGCTTTTAAACAGCGAAAAAACTCTGTCCTTTTAGCCAAATTATAATTCTAGACTCAAGTAAGAGGACACAGTTGTCATGAATATGTACAAATTTAAAAAAAACCCAACCACAACCCACCCCTGTTCTCATCCTACAGTCTTCCAGAATCTGACAGCTCTGAGCATGAGATTTTCATAAGTGTGTGAGTTAAGACTTATATTACCAGGAGAGTTTGCCCTGTGTGGTGACACAGACTCAACAGCATTTATCTGTCTCCCTCTTCCAAGCAAGAGGCTAAGGGGAGTTGGTGGATTTTCTGTCAAACAAGTCTCCAGAGCAGCTTAGCTAGCTGCTCTGCCACTACACCATACTCAATTGGCCCATGCCGTTTAGACAACCTCACCTGTTTAGACAAAAAGTATCTTCTTGTCCTCATCTCATTTAGGCGAGTTACAGGCAGGATCACTGCTAGAGTGGCTACTAATTACAGTGGTTTATGTCAGAGAAAAATTCTGCCCTTGTGGCTTGTTGCACTTTCAATGCTTGCATTGCTAAGTGATACACCTTTATTAGTCCAAATAAACCACTGGCCTGTACCCCAGCTGGTTCCTGGCCCAGATTTAAAAGCAGATGCCATGGGAGGTCCCTCATTGATTAAACATCTATCATTTTTATGGAACAATTAAGCGTTCAAAGGTGGGGAAGAGAGAACACTTTGGACTAGCCTAAATTTGCTCCTTCTGACCACAAGGGCAAAGTCAGGTCAATGGTCCAAACCTTTGGGAAAGTTCTTGCTTGCATTTGGTAAGGGATGGGCTCTAATAAATGACTAAAACACAACCTTAATGCAGCTAACAAAACATACCAGCAAGAGACATTCTCTCAGGCAAGGCTGCGCCTGCCTCCTTTCAGTGTTCAACTGGATGTTGCCATCAGCAGAGCAGATATTCCCAGATGGCATTCAGACTTTTTCCAAGGACCTGTCCTCCTTGATCTCATGTAAACCAGACTCCTCACAAAGGGACTGTGGTAACCCTGGATGCTTGCTGTCACAAGGGAGAAAAGCAGTAGGTGGTAAGGACAGTTCCTCCAGCAGGACAGACTAGAGGGAAAAGGAAGCTAGAGTTTCTCGCCACCCCTAGCACTGAAGGCAATGCTAGAGCTCAGTCTCCAGCAGGTGACCAGCCATGGAGGGCGGCACTGGCTTCTTCCTACAGCATCATTTTGCTGTGCACTTGGTGCTCAGCTCAGGTGGTACCATTTCTCTGAAGGCTGATAAAACCTCTTCTTCCTGGAGCTCAGGTCTCCACAGTGAAGCTCCAGATGAAGCAGCTCACTATGCTACACCTATGCTGCCGGGAGAGCTCTGGGAGAGAGGAGAGGACAGACGTACTGCTTCTATATGCACTAAAAATATCCTTTAAAAAGCACAAGCTGCAGACTAGCTCTTTCTGAGACAGCTTCTATGGTTCATCCCTCTAGGCAGCCCAGACAGCAGATGCTGAGAACACATGCTGAGGAGCAATGATTGTGCTCTGACAAGAAATGTGGACTTTTTAACTGCCCCCCCAGAGCAGATGTGACATCCCAGAGCCTGGGGAGAGCAATACCGGAGAAAATTTAAACAAGCAGCAAGCTGCAAGGTTGCTTGACATAAGATGTGTATACTGCCTTTGACCCTGCAGAAGCAGCCAGTGTTTCCAACAACCTGGATACCAGAAGAGTAAGAATGCTGCAAGTGTGTGGTCTGTGTGGGGGGAGGGACTTTGCATCCCTGCAGCATACAACTAGAGGATCACAGCAGTCTAAAACTCGGTCTCGCACCTCCCAGCTGTAACTGTGGCTGGAAACACAGGCTACCGACAAGCAGAGTGAAAAAGCTGTTCACAGGGTTATCCATTCAACACAGCACTGCTTCAGAGCAAGTTTTCTCAATGCAAGATGGGAGAGTCAAATTTTCTGGATTTCTGCAAGCATGGAAGGAAACAGACCTGTTATACAGAAGCAGCTGAGGTGCTAAGATGACAGACAAGAGCAGCTTGTCAGAAAAGGAGGAGGAGCTGTCAGGCTAACTGCAATAAGACCAAAATTCATTTAGAAACGGAGAATGCAGACACAGTAAGCAGTATGCCATCTGCAGAGAAAAGCCTTTCCCACTTTCAAGGAGAACATTGCCATGCAATGCCTCCAAGAAGCCTGATGATAACCTTGTCATTTCTGACTTTCTCCACTGCCATACCACGTCTTCGCTGAATGACCTGCTCTAGTCAAGCAAGAACCTCATTTCCCCACTAGAAAAAGGCAAAAGTTTGGGCATTTTCAAGTCAGAAGAGCAATCAGCATTATTATCCAAAGGCATTGGAGCTGTGAAAAGTCACTGAATAATTCCAGTCCCTGGAGGTCTGCTAGGCCAAACTCCTCCTCAAAGCAGGGCTACGCAGAGCACGGCTGTCCAAGGACAGCCCCTTAACATGGACAGACTGGAATCTGGGAGCAGGCAGGATCAGAGGGAAAGTATTTTAGTGATGAGCTGTTGCTAATCATTAGAAAGTTTCTAGTAACCATTTACAAGTGACTGGCTACAAGGAAAAACTCTGAGTTGGCAACACAGCTGAATAGCGTTCCCGCACAACTCTGCTGCATTAATCACTATGCTGGCTGACTTACCTCTCTACATCAATTAAAGACACAACATAAATACTGGATTTAGAAGCTGTAGTCATGTTCGCTGGTTCATGCGTAATTTATCTGCAAGATGCAGACAAACACACAGCCAGTCCAGGGAGTCTCTTTCACAGTCGCTGATGAACAAAAACCATCTCAACCAGTCCTCTGCATCCTACTGACTCATACAGGAGAGTGTGGTTTTGACTTCAGAAGAGTATCTCACCCTCTTTGGTTGCTGGGTGTGAAGAGGGGAAGGCAATCTTCCCCTTCTCCATCAGCTCTCTGCTGTCAGGTGCAGACTAGCGGGGCCCTTTCCTGTCTCTCCTTCCTTAGCTGGGGATAGCAGAGGGTCCAGCTCCTAGAGGATGAGTAAGCCAGCAACACATCAAAGCAGGGTGGGTCCCTCCAGAACCACTGTCTGCACCTTAAGAGAAAGGTGAAGCAAGGAGGTGTTGGCCCCAGCCTGCTCTTTGCATCCTCACCCTCTACATGCAGGCAGAGGCTTTGCCTGAGCAATGATAGCACACTGGAGCAGGGACGGTGACAAGGAAGGATGACACGTCCCTGCATCACTAATGCAAAGGATCTCCCGCATGCACACATGCTCGTGGCAGCCAGCCAGTAACTTCTGCTTGCACTGAGCACACCCAGAAAACTGCAGACTGCTCCAGTGATTTGCAGCTCAAGTCCCAGAGGAGGGCTTGAAAACAGCAGAATATCCTCACATACTTCGACCAGAGCTCCTGAGTCACTGCAGTCAAGCACTGCTCTCCCCTAAAGACAAACATTTCGGCAAAGAAAGGCAGGGTGCGGGGTACCATGCAAAGCTACTCAAGGAGATGCACCACTTAGACTGCCTGAGAACCTGCCCCACCCTTTATAATATCATCAGGAGGGAAAAAAACAAATTACAGTACTGATTAGTAGATGAACCTATTCCCAAGGGTGGGCAGAAACCTTAGACTTTCACAACAGATCACATTTTTTCTTGGTCTCAAAAGCGTGCATTTCTACATGGGTGCCTGGGATGCTTATAAATTATAAAGTAACAGAGGAAAATGGCACCAATTAAAACTGCTGCAGAAACCACACATTCTGAGTAAACTAATCTGCGTGCCTCAGCAGTCTCAGCAAGATTGCTCTAAGCTTGACAAACATTTAATGACTAAAAAATTCAGTGAAAAACTGCACTTGATACGTTCAGATGAGACCTAAAAAAATAACTTAATCCGTTTACAAGTATACATGGAAACAGATAATAAATAATGAAAAAAACATTTTTTTGCAGTGCACTTTTTGATTTTTCCTGTTGCTTCAAATTATCTTTCTGCAATGACTTTGAAGAGGAATTACCCAGTTTCCGTGTCAAACCCGGAAAATGCATTTAACAGGAGTAATTTCTTTTTGAGCTCAGCAATTTAACCGGAATTTTCAGCAACCAAAATATGTTAAAATCCAGAGAAGAAGAAAGTTAAATGTCACCTCTTTGCCTTTTGAAGTACTGCACTGCACAAACAAGAGGTTTGCCAAGCATGTTCTAGCCTTCCTTCAAAAAGATCATCTAGTCAACCCAACCCTGACAGCCAAGCAGGGCCATTTACAGATCTGCACCTTTTTTGGGTTTTGTGTCTGCTGCATGTATTGTATTGTTACATAAAATAATGTACTGGTTCTGATCAGGATGGGATTAATTTCTGCAGTAGTCAGGCAGGGGCCTTGGACTTGAAGGTTATTCTATACCACCTCATGTCATTTTCCAGGAATAGAGGAAGACATCCCTTCTGGGTCGATGTATTGCAAAGTGAGTGTTTGGGTATTGTTGGGGTCTGCGTGGTGAGCATTCTTGAACACTGTTATTAATACTGTTGTTGTTTACCATTCATTTTCTGATCTCATTACCATTTCCAGTAAATTGTTGTTATCTCAACCTGTGATCTTTGCCTTTTATGCCTCCCATTCTTCTCTCCAGCCCACTGAAAGGATGGGGAGGGGAAGGAGGGAGCCAGAAAGGACCATGTAGTTTGAAGAGTCTCAATGGGAACACTAAACTGGGGAATACCACTCCTTAATCATAACAGAGAGGTCAAGTTTTCTTCCCAAATGTGCATTCAGCATTCCCCAACTGAATTTCTTCTCTCTGTTCTGCTTGTTCGTTTTCAACCTCCAAAGCACGACAAACAGCTGCAGGAATCTATCTTTGTTTCCCATGAACTGTTGATCTACCACTCTTAACTATGCCAAACAATCCCTCCCAATAAGCACTATCATGCATCTCTCTACACTGAGTCTTCCCAAGCAATAAGCTGCACCACATCATTTTGGCCCCAGCAGTAGAAGACACTTCTCTTCTTCAAGGAGAGAACTAAATGTTAACTTCACCTTAGTAGGAATGCACAAATTCTAAAGCCCCCGCACTTGGGAAGCACTGCCAATTTCTAGTCAGGACTCTGCAGCTTTTAGCAACATTGCCAAGGTTAGGAGCCAACCTCCTGATTTTTAGCACAGAGCGGCCACTCTCAGTGGCAGATGCCAGATAGATGCGCATCCCAACATCACTCATGAGAACAGTCTCATCTGGTTTTGCTGTCAGGCTGCAGCTGCAAGGATCAATTTGCCCCAAAGCCTCACATCTGAGAGTGCAACATCGTTACAGCCAACCGTCAGCACACCACCAGGAAAGCTGTTGCATGGTGGTACTCAGTAGGGGAGGCAAGTCATGCAGTGCCTGTTAAGGGCCTTTTCTCTGTGATCACTCCCAGTTTTGCCCACTGGACTGGCAGCTCAATAAACTAGATGAATTGACTTGGACTCTTGGGAAGCCTGACAGAACACATATCCACTCAGGGAGCAATTTTTTTGATGTGTGGCTCTTTGACTACTTGAGCTGAAAACACCAGTGCATTTCTAAACAGTCCTTGCATTGATCTTGACATTTCTATATGCATTAAGAATCACATTCATCAGGAAGGCTGTCCTGTGCCAGGCACAACAGAATGAATAGCAAGGAGGAATTTTCAACTGGCCCTCAACATTATCTCCCAAGGCGCTCTGTGGGAAAGGCCAGTTTGGTTGTACTACTTCATATAGGGAAAAGGCGACACAAAATGGGAGAGACCAGTCCAAGCTCACCCTGTGGGCCAGTATAAAAACTGAGATTAAAACTCAGGTAACAAGTTAGGTAACAGGAGAGCCAGCACCCTCTGCAGAGCCATGACACTGCCCAGACAAGAGCGGCTGAGAAGCAGGAAAATTATTTCTATGTCATCTTTCTGCTCTCTGTGCCTGAAAACTGCTGGTCATCCCAAGGGCCTATGGCACAAACAGGGGCCTTTCAGGTATGAAAAGATCTACCCACGGTGGTCTCTCCCAGTCCTGTGCTCCCCTTGGAAAGCCTGGCACAGGGTATGCAGGAACTGTGAGGAGGCACCAGCCTCTTCCACCTGTATGTGAGCTAAAGAAGGAAAATGGAGAACTGAGGAGAAACCCTTTCTGAATAAAAAAGGCAAAGTGCTTTGTCACTATGAGAGGAATTGAAAGCAGCTTTCTGTGCACACCAACAAGGAAACCCCTGGAAGGGGAAGCAACAGGACACAATATATCATAAGGCTCTATATAGCAGCTAAGTGAGAGCGTATAGTTAAAAACTACACAGAGGCCCTTTGTCTTTAATATATATAATTAATATATAATGCTAATGGCTGACATCTACAGCAGCCTTCTCTGCAAATAAACATGAATCCCAGATAGCCATTCCAACTGGGTAATCGCTAATCTTCCTGACTGCAGAGACAGCATAGGTTTGGATGCCTTCCAGCCTGCAAACTCAGGAGAAGGCTCTCTGCTTGGAAGGAAGCAAACAAATTGTTCCAATGCTGTCATCCCAGCATTGCCAGAGGTTTCCAGGTTTCATTTCTTTGCACTCATGTGTCCAGGGTCAATGCAGTAACAATAAGCAACAGTGACTATTTACTGTACCACCTGCTGCTAAGTACCAGTACCAACATGCCCCACATTGTCAGGAAACTAGTGTTCCCAGCACCCTAGCCTCTGTCAGCCTTCTGCAGCTGCATGTTTGCACAGTTCTAACAGCTACAGCTCATATCCACAGCACTGCAGCACTTGTCCAGTTATTTTTCCCACCCACCACGTTAATAAAGTGACAAGTGACTTGAGAGATGAAAGCCACATGCCGATGGGAGGAAATAAATGGGGAGGAGACAGAATAAACGTCACAGCGCTCTACCCCTTCCCCAGCTCGTTTAGAAACAGAAGAACACAAAAAAGTCCCGATGCTTCAACTGCTAAATGATAAATTAACAAAGCAAAGCAAAGCAGGAGCAAAGACATCTCCCACAATCTGCACAGAAACAGCAAAATATACAATAGAAAATGTCACTAACACCCCATTCAGGCAGATGCACTTATTTTTTGTGAATGACAGGTTATTAAATGAAAAAATTTTGACCACCAATACTTTGCTGCATGGCTGTTCCCCTAGTTGTCATTTCCGCCCTAAGTGACCTTCTGCTTAATGCTGGGTGTTTCTGGCCTGTAGTCCTTCCTCTCTGAGACATTGCGTTTCACCTTGGCACTAACTGGAGACTCCTGATTCAAAGAAGGACTTGAGTGGGATTTCTTCAGTCCTGGCGCATCATTCTCTCCTCCGCTCAGCAGCTCCTTCACCCCTTCTTTCAGCAGACCAACATAGATCTCATAGCGATTTTTCTGGGAAATGAAAAGAAAGGCCCAAATCAGTCTGGAAGAAATTCTGCAGGGGCACATGAGAGACCACATAAGTAACTTAACGCTTTCTGCTGGCCTTGAAAGCCAGGAGCTCAACACGTATGTGAACAATGGTGCCTAATGTGGATATGAGTAACAGTGGCTCATGTAAATTGAACAAAGAGGGTTTCAGGCAGACTGAGGCCTGGGGTGCAGTGTAATTAGAGGCACTCAGTTCTGCAGCACACAAATTCCAATGCTCTGCTGACTGGTGGCTTCCATTCCAAGTAACAGCATCAAACGAAAGCTTGCTACCTCACTCATGCTGAGACCTAAGCTGTGCTCACACATACTGAGACCCTTTGTGATCAGGCATGCATGGAGATAATAAAGTGCACTAAAATAAGGGACAACAAAAATCCTGCTCCGGTGCAATCCTACACTTCCACCAACAGGTCCTGCTTTTCCTGCCTTTCTTATTCATGGGGGAGAAACCAAAGCAGAGTCTAAGTTCGGACTGCACCAGCATGGCCACCACTCACACTCTCACTCAGGCCTGTGAGAGAATCTTCCAAAAGGCCAGACCTTGACAAAAACGAGCAGACGAGAGGGCTATGACAGCAGTGTGGCATGTTCCCCTGCTATGTCACTCACAGGGAATGATGAAGGTTGCTGTCTGTCCAGACACTTGTATTTTTCAACTGGAAAAATTCCCTTTAATGCACCCTATGGCCATTTGCTCTATTCCTTGTCTGGACCAGAGTTTTCCCTCTCCAACAGGACGATTTCATTCTGTTTGCTACAATTGCATCATTTTCCAAGAAACAATTTAGCAAGGAAGAAAATGATGGTACAGGAACAGATGATCCCTGAAGGGTCTCAAAAACAGATGTTGGGGCAGGAGGTCCTGAGAACAGAGCAATCCACATCACAGGAGTGATTTAATAACCTGTCCCTGATACATCCACTAAAGACATGGTGTAGGCATTGTAATTACAGCGATCTCAGTGTGCTGGGAGTCGGGGAAGGTAGATGTAAACATTCATACTGATTGTTAATTTGTATTTCAAAGTGGCAAAACAGCAGCCAAGCTATTATGTTCCTGACAGAAGAAAAAGTATTTAAGAAAAAAATTCAAATTTTCTGATAAAACAATAAAGTTCTGGTAAAAAAACACATTTATTTGAGGGCAGGAAGTCAAAAAGTTTGGTAACCACTTTTGAAGTGTGGAATATAAAGGGGGGAAAAAAGCCAAGAGAACGTGACTGGCTTTTGAGAATCCTTTGAATAAACAAACCCTCATAGAGGAGAATCCTAACAGAATCTTTCCACAAATTAAATAAATAAGCATTCCTATGACTTCCATATCTGGAGCTACAGCTCCAGAACGTGAGAGACAAACACATGAAGCAGGTAAGACGTGTTATTTAATAAAAATGGAAATGGAGAACTAGCAAGAAGAACCCTGACGATGATGCCCTGAGCTGATGGATGATTCATCACAAAATGAACCAGACACTTCTGCAAAAGGCCAGCCAGTGCTCTTAGCTTAGGAACAGTTTCATATCATGAAATGGAAAGGGGGGCTTTACTGCTGTATGGACTTATGCTTTTACTGGTGCAGTAAATACCACCAGAGTCTCAAGACTGGGCAATCAGAACAGATATCCAGGACCTGCATGTGTGCAAATGGCTGCTTTTCCCTGGACTTTGTGGGCAGTTGATTCCTATTACAATTAATCAACACTTTTCTACTTTGATTTCAACCACAACAAAGTTGATCTTTCAATAACCTGACATTTGAAGTTAGGCAAAAGCTAGTGGAAATTTTGCCTTAAAAAAAATTAATTTGGAAATTTCTGTTGAGAAATAAAACCACAGAAGTTGAAACCATTCAAAAGCTTCTGTAACATTATCTCTGAAGAATAAATGCACATAATAAAGAAGTATGACATAGCCACACATCAGTATTCTGGCTTCACGTCTCACCTACGAGCACTTGACAGCACTCAAAAGATCTTTCTCTAACAATAAATTTTCTGCAATAAGCACCAAATTTTTTGCAATCTGATGCCATACTTCTTCAAGAGAGCAGGCAATGAAAACTGTCCCTTCCATGGTGCGTGTAAGCAAAGAGACCATCAGAAACAAATGCTACTGGCTGCATACCTGAACAAGGACCAGTTACCTCCTGGTTCACCTCCCCTCCATCTCATTTGTCTTTTCAGGAACAAGAATGAAGGCATCACCAGTGCATGAACAAAAAGAAATTGTAAGGACTTACAGAAAAGGCAAACGGCATCTTCCTTCCTAATGGTACTATGCCGCTACCTTAGAGACTCACAGGCCCTTTAGGTGTATTTCCCAAGATGCATCAGGTTGGCCCTTTGTACACAGACACTGGGTTTAGCCTGCAGTCTCGGTCTGAAAGAGACAGTTACAAAATCCTACCTCACTGGCTTCTTGCCCCTTTCATTTAACCTCATGCAGCAAGCTCTTTCACCACCTGCTTTCAGCCCTGACAGAACATTGTTCTAAAGGGAAGGTTTCCATACACAAAGTTTCCATTCACGACATCTAGGTTTGGGTTGGGATTTTTACTGCCTCAGAGAATAATATAACAAACTGAGTTGGAAGGGGCCCACAGATACCATCCAGGCCCCATTCCCGGCCCTGCACAGGACCATCCACAAGAATCACAGCATGTGCCTGAGAGCATTGTCCAAACGCTTCTTGAACTCTTGTCACGCTTGGTGCTGTGATCACTTCCCTGGGGAGCCTGTTCAAGTGCCCACCCTCTGGATGAAGAAGAAACTCTCTCTCTCTGCAGGGCCTCCTTGCCTTCAAGGAAGTCGACAGCTTCTCCCAGTTCTGTATCATCTGCAAATTTCCTTCATATCCCTTCCAGTCATGTATCCAAGTCATTTATGAAGACGAAGAGCAGAGGGCCAAGGATGGAGCCCTGTGGAACCCCACCAGTGACAGGTCCCCAGTCTGATGTCACCCCATTCACTGTAACCCTTTGTGCCTGACACATGAGCCAGCTGCTCACCCATCACCATGATGTGCCTATCCAGCTGTGGGCTGGACATTTTCTCCAGAAGGGTCCTGACAGGGACAGTATCAAAAACTTTATGAAATCCAGAAAGATTGCATTAACTGGTTTCTGTTGGTCAACAAAGTGGGTTATCCTGTCATAAAAAGAAATCAGGTTAGACAAGCAGGACTTTCCTCTCACAAAACTGTGCTGGCTGTGATGATAGCTCCAGTGTCCTCCAGGTGTTTTCCAATTCTTCCCAGAATCATTTTCTCTGTAATTTTACCAGGCACCAAAGTGATATTGACAGACCTGTAATTTCCAGTGTCATCCTTTTTGCCCTTCTTGAAAACTGGGCAAACACTAGGTAGTTTCCAGCCAACTGGGATCTCTCCAGACTGTTCAAATATCAAGAGAAGTTTTGTGATGACATCAGACAACTGTTTGATATTTCTTGAACGAATCTCATTAGGCCCCATATATTTGTAGGGATCCAGCTGGAACAGCTGACCCCACACAACTTCAAGGTTAACTGGGAGCTGATCATTCTTACAGTCATGGTCCTCCAGCTCAGAGCACTGAGATCCCCCTGGTCTATCATCCATATTGAAGACAGAAGTAAAGACTGCATTAAACACCTCTGCTTTGTCCATGTCCCTCTTTGTGAGATGACCATCCTCATCCTGTAAGAGGCTGATGTTATTTCTACACTGCCTTTTGCCATTAATATATTTTTTTAAAACTCTTTATTGTCCCCCACAGTTCTGGCCAGCTGCACCTCCAATTGAGATTTGGCCACATGAATTTTCTTGCTATGATGGTGAGCAGCATCTCTCTCTGTACTCCTCTCATGCCACCTGACCTTGCATCCACTCAGCATAAACCTTCCTTTGTTTGCCTTAGCTCCAGAAGAAGATCCCAGTTAGCCTTCTGCCTCATCTGTTTGACTTCCAACATTTTGGAACTGCCTGCTTTCATAGCCCTTAGAATGGTGTCTTGATAGTTCAAGGCCTAGAAATCTGTGCTTAGTGTGAAGCTAATACAGCACTGCACACCAGAACCTTGAATTAATATTTCTTTCACATAACTGAAGTTGTTGCCACAACTTTCCTGCTTAGATGAGCATTCCTGCAAGCTGACCACTTATCTGAACTGTACAGCTCAAATGTTGTTCAAGACTCTCAGTAGTGAAGAGGACAACTTTTGTTTCCTGGGGGCTATACTGGCTCTGATTTGTACTGAGGTACCTGAGGAATATCTCAAAAGAATGCCCTGATAAAATTGACAGGAAACAGAAAAAAACCCCACAACAATCTGCTCCCTCATCAATCTTTCTATAAACGTTTAACACTCCAGCCTACATTTCTTCCTAACTCACCAAGCTTCTAGAAGTGATAGGAAATAAATGTTGTGTCAAGAACCCAAAGCTAAGGAACTTCTTTATCTTCCAAGTTTTGTAAGATCCCCTCCAGAGAGAAAGTGTGTGGCTTACTCCGTACATCTGAATGCTCTGTTCAAAACTAAGTGACATTGTGCCACTGATCACAACCCTTTGATCTCGATTGTTCAGCCAAACCAACTCACTGTCAATTTCCTAATCCACTTCATCAGCTTGACTACAAGCATGTTAGAGGAGACAATGTCAGAATTTTTGTAAAAGTGAAGAACAAACAACATCCACTGCTCTCCCCTCATTCATCACACCAAACATCACATTGTAAAAGACTATCATGTTGGTCAGGTTATGACTCCTCCTTCATAAAGCCATGCTGATTGACTTTGCTACAGAAAGTGAAACTCAACACAGCAGTTATAACCTTCTGCAAAAGCAAAAGTATGCAATGAGTTAAGTCCAGGAGTAAAGAGGGTCCCTCTAACAGAAACTGATAGCATGGGGCACAAGGCTTACTTCAGTTCTGGAGGCTTGTATTGTGCTGCCTCCAGCATCAGCTCTGGTGGTGTCATCTGTCTTATCTGCTCTTCCTCTTTTTCAGACTAGGTATTTTCCTTGCCAGGCAGTGCCTATTTAGAGTAGGATCCTTTCAGACCCAAGGCAACATTGACTTGCAGTCCTGGGGGAAAAAGCTCAAAGGTGTTGTCATAACAAATACTAGACATCTGCTGGGCTGCCGATTCATTCCCACATAGTCCTAAAATGTGGCAGAGAACATTATAGATAAAAGCTGCTGTCAGATATTCAAAACAATCTCCTAATGCTTCTGCCTAAGTTGCATCACCCAACCCTGTGATCTTTAATTCTACTGTTTTCCTTCTCATCCCGACATCCATCTCAGTGGTATACAACACAAATGGCTCTGATGAGGGAGGCATGCCTATGACAGTAACTTCAGCATATCAGTTCCTTCAGAACCTACCAATGGAAGACAATTACCATGATCTGCATTCCTGCAGAATGCAGTCATTCTTTAGAGCCAACTAGGCAACACAGTTTTACAACACGAGACACTTTGTGCATGAAGATCTTATCATCTCTTCAAACAGATACATCAGGAGTCTCATTTCTATCCTCCATGTTACAGATTAGGAGCTAAATTCACAGCTAAGGAAGTTCTCATCAGAAAGAAGAGCCACATCCCAGCATCTGCAATTGCTGTGACTTTTCTGTCTAACAAGAACATACTTCCTAGGGAAATAAAGTGAAAAACGCAGAACTTCAGGACTGTACCCCAAATATAAGACCATCCACACCCAAGAAGTAAAAGTAATAATGTTTCCCATATATACCTCAAACTCCAGATAGTGGTCCTTCAGTTTGTAATCATCTACTTCCTTGCCTTTGAGCTTCTTGTCAGGAGGATACGAACGATGTTCTGCAAGCTCAGTGGAGATCTGCTTCAGCTTAGCTTCATGGGACTTCAGCTGTTCATCCTTCAGAAATATATTAGGCACTTAAGTGACAGAATCTAAAATATCCAATAAGCAAAGAAAAATAGAGAGGTTCCTGTACAATAATACCTCATAGTTTCTTTTTCTTAGATTGGTAAGGTCTGTCATCCCAGAGTGCTGCCACCAACAGCGCTCTCAAAGGCAGTCAAAGTGGCCAAGCTTGCAAAAAAACTCAGCAGCTAGCAGATGCCACTGGGAAGGAGAGCAAACCTGTCATCCATTGCCTTTCTGTGAGCAACGGAAGCAGCTTGCTGCCGAGCAATACTGACAATATGACACTTTTGCTCTAATACATTTCTTGGTAAATTAATTAAGACTGTTGTGTATGCAGACAAACCAAGGGCAGAATGAGACAGGCGCAATGTAAAAGCAGTTCCTTCCAGGATAGAAAAGACATGGAATCAGGGCCTCTCTTTCTACTTCTGCACTGCCAAAAGCTCTCTGGTGTGTGGTTTCTATTTGTTTAGAACAACACAATGCATTCACAAGAGGAAGGGCTATCCTGTCCCTGAAAAGGATTTCATTTTGCTAAGCTGCTACCAGCTTTTATCCCACTGTGCAGTTGGAGAAAGTGAGGAGCTGCTACTCCCACTTTCTAGGCAATTTCCTTTATCATAATCCCAGGCCCACTCACTTCCTCCAGTCCATGTTAGCTAACCTTCCTGCATCTCAGAAGGTTTCCATCTCCTGCAGGATGGCCTTCTGTCCATTTCTAGGCTTGGGTCTGAAATTATGTTTGAATTAGGTAAGTCCAAAATAGACACATGATCATGCAGGTATTGGTGCATTAGCCAAGAGGTAGTACCCAGGTCAGTTCCTGTGTAGGCACCTCTTCTCAGAGAACGGAACAGCTGCCAGTGTTGTCCCTCAGTGGTGTGGTTCTGAGCGCAGCCCACAGCTCAGATGAAGCCTCAAACCTAGCTCATACATGCCTGCACTGCACTGAGTCACACTGGGGACTCAGCCTTTTGGATTGTTGAGCTGGAACTGCAGAAAACAGCAGAAAGGAGGAAAACTTCTACAGATGATGATAGCTAAGCCCCAGCTAATCTTGTGTTTCAACTCTTTTGCAGGAGAACTGAAGAAAGAAACATGTGGGATAATTTGCCTCCACCTAAATACGGTAGGGCTGAAACCACTTGCTGATGACTGCCAAAAATTCTTGTTGCTGTTAGTTACTACCCTAAACATGCATGCTTTCCCATTAGCGTCCAAACACTCCTTACACTGTCCTGATTCCCTGGGCCCATGGACATCCTGTGGTAGTGAGTTCTACAGACAGATGACAGGATGTCTTTGAGCAGCTATTAATACAGCAGTTGTCATTTCCAGGGCACCAGCTCTGGAGCTTTTGTCTGTGCTGTGCATTCTCAGAAAAAAAAAAAACAACAACAAACCAAAAACAAAACAAAAACCAACACCCTGGTAAATCTTTCCTAGACTGGTTGTTCCTTTATATATAGCTTTGTCACATCCCTCTTTGGTTGGACTAACCAAGATCAGACACTGCTCTGCTTTTGAAAGAAAATCTAGTACAATAATCTTGCACAACCTGTCATCATGTCCAGCCTCTCTTCCTTACTCATGTTAGGTCCTCACTGCACCCCAACTTCTGGCTGACCAGGAACAGACCCTTTGAAGAAGTAGTGTCCATCATGATTCATCCCACAAAATCCTAAATATCAACCACAGGGATTTGACAATCTGAATTTTTTTTAGTCTGCCAAATGAGAAACAGCCTGCTGGCAGCTTTTCCACACTGACTGATGAAAGCAGACATGTTTCTGCTTGCCTTTGAATTTATCCACTTTGAACACTTAACGTTCTTCTGCTTGTCTAAAACAGCTTATCTTATTCCACTTTTTGTGTCTCTCCTTCTTCAAGATACAAACCACAGGGTTGTGATCTATCTTTTCTTTTTCCAGACTAAATAGAAACAATGAGACTAGGAAACAACGAGCTAAATGGAACAGGGAATAAAAAAGCTTCCTTTGGTGACAGGGAATAAATTCTGGAAACCCCACACTGTATTTTTAAAATGGTATGCTATGAGCAAAAAGTAAAACCACAAGGATGAGACGAGTTAGTATTATTTTTTACGTAACATGCTTTAAACTTTAACCCAGAACAGAAGATGGCAAGTCAGTCGCCACATTGTAAGAAGAAAGGCCACTGTCATGGAGAAAGAAAAAGCAGGGTCAACCTAAAAAACCCACACCCTTAGAGAAACACAGATTTTGAGACAGTGGTTTCTAAGGACAGTTACTAAGCTATGAAGATGGTAAAAAAAAAGCCCAGCAAATGCATTTGGGAAGCAGTCTAGCATGGACAGATTACTTTAAAAACCACAGGAAGATGTCATGAAGTATAACCTCTGTCACTCTGCCAATCTGATCAACACAATCACTATCATATTCCTGCCAATGCAGGAGGAATTCCAGACAGGCATTGCATTTTCCAAAGTACAAAAAGCTATGGGCACAAGCATCTGACACAGCCAGTCTGAGACAAGCAGAAATATGTGTATTTGTGCAAGAAGCAGTAGAGCTGTGAAACTCCCTGCCATGGGATGCTAAAAGCTTGTGTGATCACAAGAGAAACTGAAGACATTCATGTAAGACACAGTCTATAAATACATATTATACAGGAAATCCCTAGGATGATAAATGGAGAAAATCTGGAAAATCTAGTGGGACAAATATAATTGATGCTTGTCTGATGCATCAGCTTTCACCTTTTATCAATTCAATAAGCCAAAGACCAGGAGTATGTCTACTTCTTCTGAAATGAGTGGTTTTCATAAACATCCAAATTCAAAAAACCCCCATCAATCAGTATTTGAAATGTCTTCTGCAGGGCCATAAGCACAAGAAGAAAATTCTTTACCTGGTACTATTTTCTTCAAAAACATAAACCAATTGTATTTGAGTCTCTTCCTTTTCTCCCCACACTTCAAATCTTGCATGAGGAAATGAGCAGAGATTTACTATGCAAGCCTTCTTCTCCTAGCACTGCTAGTGGCAACAGCTATAAAACAGTGACAAGGACCACCACCCAGTCTCCAGCCAGAAAGAGAAATCATCATCACCTACCCTCTATATAAAAATATCTCACCTGAGATAGCTTTGTTGTGGTGGCTGGCAGGAGTGGGCGACTGAACTTCTTCTGAGAGCCAATGGCTGCTGGAAATGGTGGTGCAGAGAAGACAGCAGCCACACAGTTAATCTTGTTGATCCAGGTCTGCATTTCTTCTTGGCTCCTGAGGAAGCAACACATATTAAGCACTTGACTCAGCCTCTTGTACCTCTTTCCATCCTTTCTATAGCATTTTAAAAGTCAGAATAACCAGAACTAGACAAGTCTTAGAGTCTGCTCTGTCTTCCTGCCTATGCATGCAAGCAGTTAGTGCTAAGTAACCTAGTCACAGGCTGGCTTGTAGTTAGGCCCACACCTCACCCTAGCACACATCTTTTCCTAATCCAATCCCAATAACACAGGGGACAGGGCCAACTAATGCCCTGTTTCAGATGTATGTCCTAAGGTCTTGGTTGTGCTGGACACCACAGTTCTCTAGGAGGTTTCATCTCAGTATGGATCTACTTGATCTCTGTAGAAAAGGGCTCAGAAGAAAAAGGCAGGTCATCTGTTCTGTCTGGATATCACAGCACAAAAAACTTAATCAAATCATTTTTGTATTAAGTAGTAACTTTGTTTCTAACCACAGCATATCTTCTAGAAAGACATCCGGCTAGGACCTGATGACATCAGGAGACAGACAATCCAAGACTGGCTTCGGTCATTTGCTTCAATGATTAATCACCCTGACTGTTACAAGTTTGTGCCTTTTTTCCAAATTCAATTTCCTGGACCTTCAGCTTCTAGCTGCTGCATCCTGTTATACCTCTCTCAGCAGGATTAAAAAGCCTCTCAAAACCTGATGCTTTTTTCTTATGCACTATTTGTACACTCTAATCACTACTTAATCTTATTTCTGATCAAACAAACAGATTGAACCTCTTCAGCCTCTGTTTTAACCTGCCCAGGCAGGAATTTACTCCTCCTTCAGCACTTGCTTTCTTTCCTCAATGAGTGGCATGAGGAGAGCACTTACTGGGCTTGGAAAAGCAGGACTCTCCAATCTGCTGTTTTAAGCTTGAGGACATTGGGTTTCTTCTCATAGTCTGTTGCCTTGGATGCCAGCGCGTGGTGCACACTAACTGCATTCTTCAGATCTTCCTCCGACAAAGCCTTTTCTGGCTTATATTCATCCTGAAGGAGATAGCAGGAGGAATATGGCATTTTATTTCTGCATGTGCTATTCTTTTCCCTTGGCCTAGGGAAAAACCTTGTTCCAGACTTCAGAAATAGTAATAAAGTATATGAACTAAGTGCAACCTGACTTGCACACTTGTGGTTTCCACTACCTTTAACATGCTTTCCTTTCTGTTTGTTTTGATGTCTTTCAAAAGGAGAGAATAGTTCCACTACCTGCTTGGCAGGAAGACATGTAAGCAGGAAGTATTTGACTATGACAACAGCTGCGGATTGTCTTCATTTCAAGAATCCTTCATAACCAGCTCCCTACCTCCACTGCTCAGCTACTTGGGTACTCAGCCTATACCAAGTAATTTTTTCCTCAACCAATTACCTTTGTAGGTACTCCTAGGCAAGCCCTCAAACACTGCAGAAGCCTCATTACCAGTGTCCACAAAGCAAATTACAAAGCAAACTCCCTTGTATCTCTCTGATGGGGGTCTACAAACAGCAAGAACAGCTCCATCTGGGTTTCTGACCACTCCTAACACCAGATGACAAAACCAGGGACTCTTGCAAGCATCAGCCTGGAAGCAGTCTTTGATCTCCTGAGTGACAGAAGCTGGAAAAGGCATAATGTAGCCACAAGTTCCATCCAAAGTGCACATGACTATAAATGGCGTGGGAAAGCCAGGAGCTTTCTGAAAGAGAAGTGATTTGCCAACAAGGCTGCATCACTGTTTCTGAAGGGCAGGCCAAAGCAGTCTGTAATTGACTCCATTTCTTCCCCTTAGTGTATCAGAGAAATCAGTCTCACCTGGAATATGCACCAATTGTGATGGCAGCAAAGCAGTGAAATAACCCCCTGCAGGCATGGTAACTAATGATCCTGCACTTGAACACAATTTACAAGGTGAGGTTTAGCAGGAAACAGTGCAGGATGAAGAGTGTGCGCAAGGATAGCACTAGCTTCAACATCCAGGGAGGCACCCACCTGAGAGAAGAGCTGGTTAATGTGCATGAATTCATTAACAGAACTTCTCTGGCAGCACACCAAACAGGATTGCAGCCAGAGGGATCTACACCACTGCCAAAGCTACCTGTGCTTTCTGCCAGGCTGAGCTAGGGCTCTCCAGGTTGAGTTTCAGTGGATGGGGAGTCACCAGCTGCGGTGACCACCTCTTGGAAGGTGGGAGAAAACATCTTCCTTCTCTGCCATGTCTCATCCATTCTGATGGAGGTTCTGCTAGTGCAGGCCCACAACTTGCTACACTGCTGCTTAACCTGAGAAGAGGCAGCTACCCAGCAGTCCTGCCACACCACCACCTCCATTTGGAGCTAGGTAAGGGCACAATCAACCATAGGTCTGGCACGCCCAGCAGAAAGGCAGAGCATTACTGCGCAGGTGACCAAAGGGCAGCCTCCAACCTAAAGACCTGTGACATAAGGGGTTTTCAAGGGCAGGCAGTGAGCATAGGCAAATGTCCTTCCTCTCTCATAATTTGAGACTCAGTAAGATTTAGAGACATCTGTCTATCTTGAAGGATTTTGCCTATGCCCACTAAGGGCATTCTTTAAACCTTTTTCAAAGAAGTCTGGCACACCCTGTCTTGAAGATGGAAGAGGAAAGGCCTCAGGTCAAGCCCCTCCCTTTAAGAGTTCACAAGCTGATTTATCTGGTGGTAGTTTTGGGGAAAATGAGTGGCTCCATCGTCCAGGAAGACTGGGAAAACCTCAGAGCCAGGAAATGAACTTAGACAGGCCTCAGACATATGATATTCTATCTTACCTCGTATTACTGCCTAGAGACAGTGTCAGCTATCACTTAGCTTGTTGCCTCCTAGCTTCTTCTGTGAGTAGCATCCAATGTCTACAACCTGCTCTGGTCACTAAACCTGTTTCAGAAGAAGTCCACATTTGGGCAGTCGCAGAAAAAGCCCTGGCTGATAACCTCTCCTTTCTAACAGAAAGCATTCATGGCAATCCTTGTTAATCCCACCAGATCAATTGGCTGCAATCTACCTTGACAGCTGGGGCTCTGCTAGCTTCTCCAAAGGCACTGATCAGCATACCGGAAATGTCTCCACATAGTTTGCCAGCCTTGGAGAAAGCTGTAAGGACATGAATGTGCTGCCAAAATTCCTTCTCCAAGGCCTTCAACTCTTTCTGACTGGTAGGGAATGCTAGTGAATCCATTTTCGCCTAAGCCGTCAAGGACAGCATGTGCTATGCTGTGCTGGTGTCAGTGTGCAGGTTGAGCTGAAATGGAAGGCAGCTCTCTAAAGTTAGCTCTCTAGACAGTGGCAAGAAATATGTATGGAGCCAGAAAGGAACTGTGATCTGTCTGTCAGCTGAAAGCTGATGTGAGTGCTGCATACAATGCAATGGCATACTGAATAAATCTTTCTCAAACTTCTGGAGAATGACTTTTTCACATCCTGACGACCCAGAGTCCACATATTTCTAAGTACATTTTTGGTA
Organism: Rhabdornis inornatus; assembly: GCA_013397075.1. NCBI lineage: Eukaryota > Metazoa > Chordata > Aves > Passeriformes > Rhabdornithidae > Rhabdornis > Rhabdornis inornatus. The sequence continues at coordinate 43,749 of VWZS01002394.1, read as the reverse complement.
AGCCAGAAAATGACATTTGTCTTTTCTTATCAGTCACAGTACCATGTATGGATATCTCCATGCAGATGCATGTGATGACTGCAAAATTCTCTGTCAGTCTCACCACCAAACACTTTTTTTCAGTCTGGCCTTCCTCTTNAATTTATTTAAAAATACCCAAAGCATGCAAAATTATAAAGTGCCACATCAAAGAGCAAAGATGTTGCAAACCTCGTAGAAGAGTCCAAACAGAACACGAAGGTTCATGTCCTGCACTGTTTGCCCAGAAGCAATTTCTGGCAAGGAAGCGAGGTCAGACTTATGTCCTCTCCTTATAAACTTCTCTTGTGTATGCACATCACATCCCATGTCAGTCTAGTGAACAGACATTCTGTCAAGCTCCTACTTTGCAATTTCCTCTTGCCATGAACAGAGGGCAGGAAATTAACCTTGGCCTGAGGATGCCCAGAGACACAGCCAACATCCCAAACATGTCAAACTTCTTATTTTATATAATATTGTGCAGGCATGTTTAGTTGGCTAATTGTGAACATTTCCACTGAGCTCCTCCAGCGCTCTCTGTGCCCACTAATACAGAAACCATCTCTCCTAAATCACTCATTTAAGAACAAAACAATATGCACCACAGGAATTAGCACTGGAATAATTCATTTGGAAAAAAAAGGTGGGCAGGAAGACTAGGCTGCCCAGAAAAAGTCTTCAGTAAATCTCATGTGGCCACCATTTACAAAACACTCTCATACATGGACTTTGACATCAAAACAAGGAGAACAGGAATGCAAACAGAGTGACAGAAGAACTGGGATCACACTGCCCACTGGGGGAATCACAGCTGCTATGAAAAATTAATATTTATATTACAACACTGTCTTGAGGGAATAGTTGAGTTACAGATGAACACAGAAAGCAATACTGCAGAGGTCTGTACATGTGTTTGTGCGTAGACAGCACCTGTAGAGTGAGATTTCTCTCTATCCTGATGAATAGCACTCAGTGCAATGAAACTACCATCACAGATGTCATCTCCACAGATATATGGAGAATGAGACAGAGAGAGGACATGCATGTGAATGCACCCTGCCCTACTGCACTCCATAATCAGGAGAGAAGGTGAACGGAGACAAGGTAATCCTTTGACCAGAACAACTCCAAGAACTATACACTTCTTGCAAAGAAATCAAGCTGTTCTAAAATGCTTCAGTACCTCCTAAAATTAGGATAATTTCAGTCCCTAGTATACTACAGAAGGAAACAGCAGCTCAGCAACCTTTACTACAACTACTTAGCCTAGCTGTGTATTTTAAACTCTGGCCCTTCACCTTCTATGATGCTACAACCCCAACAGAGTAAAGTTTATTTGAGTGCTAAAGGAAAGCCCTGGGGGACCTTCTGAAGCTGAAATCACACGTTTTTTCACAGCTGCAGCATGTGGCTGAGCAGGGGCCAGAGGTACGCTGGGGAGACTCACAGGCCTGTCACTCTTGGAATGAGTTACTTCTCATCACACCTTTCTCTCAACCTCTCACAGCACGAAAGCAAAAGTCTTGCTTGTCAGTCTGCTACAGTAAGATGGCTTCAATGCAATGGATGGCTCCCATGCAAATGGGAGAAAGCAGCTCTGCCGAGTACTGCCCTGTAATCACTGAATTCAAGTGCTCTGACAAGTGCAAAGTACACAAATAAGCACAAGAATTCCAACAATGCATTTCATTCTGCAAAGATGCAGTCATATGTGAAATTACTCCCTGCTCCTTAAAGCATGGAGAGTAACATGGAGGAGGGCAGCATTCTGTAGAAAAATTGCATGCTACATCAGCATCTCTACATTTTATTAAACAGAAAGCATTTTAAACTAATATGTCAGAAATACTCACAAAAATACTTAACTAAGGTGCTAAAATAGACAGTATTCTCAGTTCTTTCCCTTTAATATCAAATAAGAAATTAATTAATTTCTTGTACAAATTAATTGTAGTACAAAAAAGGAGCCTTCTTATTTCTCAGAGAATCATTCAGTCTTTTCAGGTGAACATTAAAGACTCCTTATTTTAGAAACTGAAGGAGATGAATCCACTTTGGTCAGAAAAGGGCAAGTACAAGCCTGCTATGAAGGCATTTTAGTAAAACCTGAATTTGCTCCCAACAAAAGGGCTTGGTATTCAGCAGACTTGGTTCTAGTCTCTCGCACTGGCTCTGAGCACATCACAGCCAAGTTTCAGCCCAAATCTTCAATCCTGACTGCAGATTGTTTTGTCTGTTTCAGAATTTCAGCCCCCTCAAAAAGGTACTGTACCCCAAGCATTCACCTTGTAAACCTCATGCTAATAATCTGACCCAAATCACTCATTCTCCTCAAGAGATTATTCAGGTTGGCTCCAATGAAACCAACAACTTCAGAAAGCCACGACAGGGGAGGAAGAAACAGCAGTATGTACTTGCACTCCTGATTGTCATAAAAATATCAGGTTTTGAGTGAAAATGTAAAACAGCTTTCAAAGAAGCATACCTCTGCAATATAGGGCAGTCTGGACAAGTAGCATCTATCCCATGAATATTTAATCTATATTAGAAGGCAAAAAGCCTTAATAACCTACTTAGCTGCTGCCATTTATTTGATTTTGACAAAATCAAGTAAGTTCTCACTCATATGTTGCATTTTATGTTCTAACAGTATAGTCAAAAACGTACTATAATATATCTAAGTTTGCAACAAAAGGTTTGAAGGGTTTCATCTGACATTTTTTTTAGACATCTTGCTGTCAGGAAGCATATTTTGTTAGAAACCAGTCTTGCTTTGTGGAAAAAAAGGATCCTTTTATCCTTCAATTTCGCAAAGGAACAGAAGCTGCAGATTCCTACCAAGGCCAAGCTGTTGTTCAATTGTTCTGCAGCTGGTCTTGCAGGCACTGCAGAAAAGTATACTATGAAAAGGTGGGAAAGGAGGACAGCCTTACAGAAGGGGAAGTCATACATATGAAATGCAAAGTTAAAAGCAACCAAGAGGAATGTGTGCATAACAAAGAGAGGTGACGCTGTCTTCGCTGGTGAAGCTGGCTATTTTTTTCAGCCATGTGAGACAGCAGTGGCATACACTGGGACTTACAGGGTACACATGTGGATGCTGGCAGTGGAACTGAACTTGAAATTGTGAAAAGGGAGAAGGTGTCAATGACAGGATTCATGCTTGAATGTGTGCGTAAATAGGGTGGGGGTAGGGAGATCATCCATGCTGTGCATCAGAGGGAAGGAAGCCTGGAGGTGCACTGAGAGAGTGGAGAGGATGCATGCTGCTTTATCCCTCTTTAATTAGTTTTCAAAAGACAGTGATTTTCCCTACCTTCTGCAAGTACAGGACCGTTCCCTTCAGCACAGCATAAAAGGTTTTCCAGCCTCGTTTTCCCCGGGGAGCTGGAAAGAAAACAAATGAAAACCCATTTAATTCCGATCCATTTTTACACTTTGTCTAGGCTACAGGAGAGCTACATTAGTTCTGTGTTAAACCTCCTTCATACTACCTTTTTCAAAGCACAATGCAACTTAGCACAGTGCCTGCATGTACCTGCTGAGAGAGAGTAATACAACAACCCTGATGACAGCCCTGGACTCGATCAGGAAGGAACAGCAGCAATGCAGAAAGCAGGCCACAGAGATCCAGTCTATGTGCCCTTGAAGACAGGCAGACACTGCCCCTACACAACTACATCTGAGCTCTGCACCATGGCAGTTTTCAGGACGAAACAGTCTTTCTACATGCCACAGCAGGCTGGCAGGCACTGCTGAGAACCAGTGGGATACTATTCAGAAAGCAATGTCTCCACATAGCATCCTTCCCCTTTACTGCTGCTGCACCCCCAAGTTGGCATTGAGAAAGGAGAAGGGAGCCAACCAAAATCATATGTAAAATACCCAACCCCACAAGAAAGCCGAAGTCATTTAGAGGTTGAAGAACATAACAGAGACAACATATCTAGCCCATAAATTCCTAGAGACAAGGCGGAGGGGGAAGGGGGAAGTAAATTCAGTATGAAGGCTGAAGGATCCAGTCTGAAATTCAGGTGTGACAGAGGAGGAGAATTAGGCACAGGCTGTACAGTCACAGCACCAGAGACCAGAAGCCTGCACCTAAGCTCACTCCCCACCAAGCACACACCACTGACCAGCATCCATATAGTATATCACTGATGCTATACTGAAATCAATACACATACATCTAAAGCATGGCACTCAGAAAGGCATCCCATTCTGATCTGAAGATAGAAATCGAAGATGAAGAGGTTACAAGTCCCTTGTCCCAGAGGTTAATCATTCTCATCTTGCATGACAGGCCTTACTTCTAATTGGCGTTTGCTCAGTGCAGTTTCCAGTCACTGGCCCCTGTTACACCCTTCTCCTTTAAGTGCCTAAGTGCTTTAGCCCTAACAACTAGCTTCCCTAGAAAATACAGATGAGCATTCTAGCACATCAGTTCATCAGAAATCCCACACGAGCTAATCTCTGCCCTGCAAGAACTCCATTAGGAAATGAAATATAAAAAGGTCTAACAAACAAACAAACAAAAAGAAAAAAGTTTTGTTTTATTTGCGTCTGGAAAGCCAGAATGCAACTTTTTTGAGAAAGACAGACCTTCAAATTGTACAGGAATTTTTCAAAACATTGCCCTAATTACATTACTCATAAAGGAGTTATCTCCAGAATGCCAGTGTCCACTGTGCTGAATGATGAACAATTCTGGTATTTATAATTAGAAAAATAATTTCATAAAGGCAACTAAATACAATTACTTATTAAGGTTGAATAAGAAGATGTTTAATAAGCATGAGTCTATTTAGAGTATCCAGTCACCACAAAGAATTAGGTCAGCTTGATTTTGACACCTCTGTTTGGATCCAGGTCTCCAGCTATCAGCTTCCATTCTGAAAATACTGACCTCCAATTGTGCCTTCTAAAATAGACTAGCAAAACATGTGAACACCAGAGAGCTTAGCCCAGCTAGGAGAGACTAGCTGTTACTGGAAACCCATCATGAAGCCAGACTTTGTCTTTGGGATTTAGCCCAACAATGTGAACCATGAGTAGGCAATCATCAACAGTGATTCGGGAAAATGCAGATGCTCTGACTAACCTCAGCTTTTTCCAAGATCTGTAGCAACAAATGAAGATAGCCAAACAAAACAGACAGAGGTGCATCAGAGGCCCTTGACAATTAGTGCGTCACAAACAGAAGTAGGACAAGAAGGGAGGAAGAGAATTAAAGTAAGGAAGAGATGCAGCAGGATAATTACAAGAAAGGAGCAGGGAGGAACTGCATAGTAAAAAGCTGGCTGGTGCCAAAAGCTGCTGCCCTTCATTGGATATGTGACCCAAGGCTGAGAAAGCAGCAAAGGGAACAGAATCTTCCAAATAGAGGTAAAGAACAGCCTTTCTTTAAAGACAGACCCAGAGGCGAGGGGAGATTTGGAACAATCTGGTGTCACATAAGGAAAAGGAGAATTATCAAATTACTGCAGAACAGCTACTGTAATTCACTTGAAATTGTTTTTTATTCTGTAAAGCAATATATTTATTTTCTTTTAGCACAAAAAACCCCACATTGCTTTGCGGTATCACATTACTTTTTATACTCATGTATTAGAGCTGCTGCAAATGGGACTGAACATTGTAAATTCTGGCCTAACAGTGAAAGTGTGATAATCCAATTGTTGTGTTGCCTGTTATTGCTGCTATTTCCCTAATGAAGCAGCACTATTCACCTTGAGAAGTACATGGGCCCATTGGTAAGTGGCATTGTGAAGACATAGCAAGAAAATAACACATGAGGATTGAAAAATTACTCACTTTTCTTTCCATCCATATCTGCATGGATTTTCCGAGCCAGAAATCCAGTTTTGTACACGGCAGCATTTGGGTCATGAGGGATGTCCAGGAATGGGTTATTTGAGTTGCCAATTCGACTGACAGCCTTTGTCTGGTTCCCATTATCCTTTTCATCTGTACCATCCGAGTGAGATTTTTTTTTCTCTTCTTCATCCCTTAAAAAGTAGTGAAAATCATGCATGAGGATGGACTGACCAGAAAAAGTTTCATTTCAGTAATTTTTGAACACTCTTTGTCAAAGCATACCTCTCTTTTTATAGGGGGCCATATTTAGGGAGAAACCTAGAAATATATCAAAATATAGATATATCATAGCAAAACTTCAGTTCACCTACTTCACCAGCACATGACACAGATCTCCAAAAAAAGCCCAAGTTTCCGTTATTGTCTCATAAGATAAGACTTCAAGAGTCTCCTGTGTCCTCCAACTTTGCCGTTTTTAAATTCCATTTATTTGAGTGCTAAAAAGGGAAATATTTGCCTGCTAGGTTCAGCTGAAAAATCCCCAATTTCTTCCTGAGTTCACATGTATAGGAAAAGAATTAGAATACTACAGATCACTGTGGCTTACCCCTTAACTTAGCATATGAAACACAGACTCTACCTCTTTTTCTTTATTTTCCTCTGCAGACTAGCATAAAATTAGTAATTTAAAAATAAAAACTACACTAAGTGAATTATGTTATCTTTACTTTGGAAACAAAATGCTGCTCAAAACGTTACCTATTAGGGTAATGTATTCCACATAGCTCTTGGGGACAACAATGCAAGTCACAAGCATTGCCTGACTAATAAATACCTTTTTGCTTGTCAAAGGCAAAGGCTAAAAAGGACTAGGCAACCTAGAAAATAAAAGGTGTCCATCACAGGACTAGGACAACAGTTTTCAGAAAACAGGCCAGATTACAGAGTAGCCCTTCACCCTTTAAAGTCTGCATACATTCCTCTCCAGGTGACTAGGAAAGGTGTGTTAGGTTGTATGAAGGCTGTCATTGGAATGTCGTGGTAGCAACACCTCCTGAGACCGGCATCTGATTAAAAAAAAAAATTATCACTTGAGCATAATGATGGATAATATCGCCAACCCACTGGGGATGGACCTCAAGTTGCTGCATCTCATGGACCCTGATGACTGGCAGAGAGAGCAAGCTCAGGCAGATCTTCCAAACACATGTATACATTCAAAGGCATGTATTATGTGAGGATAAGCAAGGCATATATCAACCCAGAAGTTCCTTTAGGGATACACTGCTACCACGTCTGCTTACGGGAATGACCATTCAAAAAAATGTCCTCCAAGAACTACAGGCTACAGCAACAAATCTATCTTAACCTCAGCTCTGCTGCAAAGGAGGCTTATTATCACTCTCTACAACTATCCGAAAGGAGGTGGGAACTGGCCTTTCTTCCCAGCAACCAGGATGAGAGGACATAGCCCTAAGCTGTGCCAGGAGAGGTTCAGAGGTTCGGGTTGGACATTCAGGAGAAATTTCGTCACTGAAGGGTGGTTAAGTATTGGAACAAACTTCCCAAGGAGATGGTGGAGTCACCACCCCACAGGTGCTCAAGAAAAATAAAGGTTGGCGCCACTGTCTAGTTGAAAAGGTGATGTTGTAACATCATGTTAGAAGGGAAAGATTTCACCTGATGATCTTGGGAGATCTTTTCCAAACTAGATGATTCCAAAGTAAATGATTCTATGATTCTATGAAATGGTCTTTGGGGGATTAACTTAGTTGAAGGAGGTAAAAGGATAAGAGACTGGTTTCACAACAAGGAAACAAATCCAGAAACATGGGGGCTGTATTAGTGAACTCTGCAGTAGCAGGGAATGTTCCCAAGCATTTGACTTTGATCATATAAATTATAGAAATATAGTTAAGGAGGTGCACCATATCTTCATGATGCTGTCTTGCAAGGTCTCCTAATTAAGAAGAATGAAACTTTTACTTGAAGACCTGATTCTTGCACACATCAGTAGGCTAAGGATTCAAGGACTGCTCAAGAAAGAGCAGTCCTTGAATCCTTAGCCTACTGATGTGTGCTTTCCCACTCCAGCACAGAAAGTTCTACAAAATTTTTTTATTATACAAAGCAATAAGGACTTCTTTAATTATGTTTTATTTGAAGCCCTCTCCCAATTGAAAAAGTGTAAGCATTTCTGACAATTTTGTTTGTCCTCACCCTTCATGGGTCTGCCACACTTACTAGCTGCTGTTAAGTCTGAACCACTGTGTGTTTCTTAGATATATGTCCATTCCAGAAGCAAATTCTCTCAACATGAGTGTGACGCACCTAACCCAGACTAAAATCTCTCAGAGGGCATAAGCACACAGGCTGATTTGTCATACAGAAGTGCCTCGTGAATTCTGGGATTTCAGCCAAGGACACAGCAGATTTCTCCTTGTCAGCAGAGACCAACTGCAGTAAAAGGCTTAACACTTTTTTGGAATAAGCTATCTCCTTTGGAGTTATGGGAGTAAATTACTGTATACTGATCAATTGTCCTGTGGGAATACACTAGTGCCCTTAACCAAGCATCACAACAGTGGTGTGATCAGCAATTCTGTGGGGGGATCCTGGACACCACTAAGAGCTGGGGGCAGTGCTCTTAAACTCAGCACTTCTAGGGTAGCTGTTAAAACAGGAATTCCTCAGAAGACATGGTGGAAAGAACAAAATAGCACCTGCTGTCATGACTGCTGACAGCACTGAACAAACCTTTAACTGGTCTTTTGTTCATCATGAAAATGGGACATCTATGAGACTCAGAAGCTTCAGACAATTCTGAGAGCTGAGTGCTCTGACAACATGCATGAGGGCAAGATGCATGAATCAGTCTGCAAGAGGCAATGAAGGGAGACAGAGAGGCAAGAAGGACTCATTACAATCAAGAAGTGGAAGAAAACTACAGGACCTGGGACTCATTTACTCAAACACTCCATGTTACTTTAGTGGTCAAACATAAGAAGAAAGCAAGATGACTTGGAGGAATGTCAAATCAGCAAAAAAAGTTCAGGTATTAGCTTTTTCCTCAGGCACCTTCCAAAGCTGGCTGAAAAGATAGGTCCTAAATGCTGTTTATCAGGGATTTAACAATTTGAGCTTACTTCTAACAAGCCTTTAGGGTATTTTTACAAGAAAGAACTGCAGAAAATCCAGGGGGCCTCTGGATACATAAATGTGAAAACTGATCTTTGTTTGAAACCCTAAACTATGGGGAATGTGACTACCTGCCCATCCTCAGACAGTCTCAAAGACCATCCATGTGCTGTAACATTCCCAGTGTGAAGGCCTCCAGCGATGTGGGTAAGAGTCAGTGGGTGGCAATCTCCGTGCAGATATGCTGAGAGTCATGGACGTAGTGTCACACAGGCAGAACTCAGGTCCTTTTGAAGGGCAGAACCACTGCCTCTCTTTCCCATTTCATACAGGAATTAGCACAATCCTTGTGCCTTTAGGGGAAAAAACCCTGCAATGGTTCCGAATGCCTTTTAGTATGCAAAACATTACCATGGGGGTTCAACTAGGCTTGCAGAAGTCTTATGAGATTTTCTGCTCCTGATCAGCAGAAGATCATTCCCTGCCCTGGGTCTGGAAGCAATTTGTCTGGTGACCCCTCCCTGACGACTGAAAAGGGTTGATAGCTGCAAAACTTCTCTTAAGTCCCACTTTCCATTCATAGGAAATGGGACCCATAGTGTCTCTGCTCTGCAGACTACTGGCGACAGGAAAAGGTTACCATCTGTAAAGTTTCTCTAAGACTCTGCTTATGGCACATGATGTTTGCAAAGCCTCCTAAAACAAGGAGCATCGGTTCCACCTCCGCAAGCCTGTCCCTTTGGAAAAGGACCTGCAGAGAGAGCAGTACAGCCCTCTGGCTGCCCATGAGAACCAGCACACCAAAACCAGGATCTGCTTTGTGCCATCACTTGCAGTCACAGCATTGAAACAGCAATGTTTGTCTTCCCAAATACATGTCAGCTCACAACCAGAAAGAGTCTGCCCCTTACTCTTAAACACATAGATGTGAAAAACATAAAAATACAGATGATGCTATTTTGGTGAAGAAAAGCGTCTTCTGCCTCTCCCATGAAGGCCCCTTACAAGGAAATCCCATTTCTGTCTTCTGGGAGAAAAGCACCATCTGATTCTCTCAGTAACAAAATTATTTCTGTACACTCTATGGTCTGATTTGAGGTCTGCCTCAGAAAATTTTGAATTCACTACTCTGAAATGATGTGGTCAAGCCCTTCATTTTTAAAACTCTGCTTCATCTCTGCATTTGTTCAAATAGCAAACTTACATGACACAGGAGAAGGTTGAGATCGTTTATTTAAATATTTTAATTGAAAAAAAATTCAGGTTTGTAACATGCGTCCATGGAACTAACAGCATCTCTATTGGGAAATTGACTTGAGAGAAGTTTTGACACCTTTTCCAGTAGGAGGAGGGGAGAAAAGAGAGCCAGATTGAATACCACCGGACCCTGCCCGAAAACCAATCAAGAAGTTGCAAACAGGAAACAGCCTAGAACTTGGGAGACGAAAGTTAATTATAATAGAGAGAAATTTCTCAGTTTGACCTAGAAAAGGTGAGCTTCAGCACAGATGCCTTTATAACTACCCTCATCTCAGCATCACAGTTTGATTTGGCAGCATCCCTTTCCCACCACCACTATCTGTGTGACCTGCTTTGTTCTGGCTGAAAGGAGATAATTTTTCAGTGTAGTCCAGAAAAACAACAAAAAAAAGAATATACCATGTCCCTGTAAACTTCTCTGGATAGAGAAGTGTATCAATGTCTAGTGAAAAACCAAGTGACTCTCCTGAAAACTACACTGTTCTGCTGAAAGGCGGCTCTTGGGACAAAACTGGATCAAATGCAGCCATTTGGCTTTAGCAATTTTGTAAACAGTGCTTTGGGAGTCCATATGTTAATTACAGATCACCTATTTAAGATGACAATTTTTTTTATTCCTATTACCTTCAAGAGTAAACAGACACAGTATTACAAACAAAGGAAAACAATAATGGCCACCATGACATTTCCATGTAGACATCATGCAAATAAAACATATTTAGCTCTGGCATCTTTGTAATGAAATGGATTTTTCTTTTTCAGCTTAAAGCTGACAATGATCAGTGTGAAAGCCAAATAATGAGAAACACCTAAAAACCTTGCGATATAGTATTACAGACAATGAAGGGATGTTAGGAGGCCAGGCAATCTATCTGTGGTGGGATCTCCTCTTCCTAATCCATTAGAGACAGAACAATCCATTCACAAAAACCTCCAATGCAAGCACTTCTGTAGTTTATCCAGGCAAACCTGTGTCTTGGTTTAAACTGATTGAAAACTTTTTTAAAGGTTGATTTCAAATTTCTCTTGTTTAAAATTTAAGCCCATCCACAACAGACATGAAGAACAGTTCACACCTTTGGGGCTTGCAGTGTGGAACAGAAGTGTGCTTTCAGGATCCCACATTCACCAGTTCTGTGTAAATTACAGGTCAGAGCTCCTTATTTTACAGATTACAGTATGTGATTCACTTTTAACTTCGTGGAGAACTTGAACCAAGCACTACTGCCAAAGAAGAGCTGTAATGCAATTCTCTCTTCTGAGCTGTACTCATGTTTTTTTTCTGTTCAGAAAGGATAAATGAACACTCCTACTGAATGTCTCTAGTGAACATCTGCTGGTTAGGGTGTCACTTCTTGTGATCACAAAATTGTAGTCAATGGTAGCCTTTTCTTTGTGTGGGCTTTGGATCAGACTATAATTCTACTGGAAATGTACTGCAAACTGTTTAAGATGATAACACACCTAGCTCACAATTAGTAAAATAAGGGTTGGATAGCAGTCTTTCCCCATCTTATGTTTCACCATTACCCTTTCCTGACTATGGACTTGCTGATAGCCATTAATCCACTAAATAATGTACTTACAGAGCAGCTCTTAAACCTCTGCTTAGCTCATGAGTGTGACAATGAGTGTCTTAGATCCTCAAAGGATTTCTGGCCAGAGGAAAGGCATTCCTTCGAAATGCCAACCTTGCAAGAGAGCTTATACAGGAGTTTGCAGTCCTATCTTTGCCTTTGCCTTACCTCCCACTTCTTACCCTGCCAAGCGTATCAAGGAGGCAAAGGAATAATCTTTGGAAGAGAGACACAGTTTTCTTTGGTCCCATCAGGACAAAACTGACCATGTCTCCTTACCATTTAGCTTTCTCTGCAGATCACAATAGTAGAGCAAGAGAGTTATGTGCCTCCTCCCTCAAGCTCAGGCAGACCCAGGGCTTATTAGGGTTATTACTTTACACCAACCACACATCTCTATAAAAATGAACAGAAACACCATCAAACTCCCTCTTCCAGCCAGTACTCTCAGCTCCAAAGGAACTGACTATACTCAGAGTCAGCTTTGTTTCTCATCACGGAAATTAATTTTAACATCAGTCCTAGCTATATGTCAGTCTCAGACTGGAACAGACAACAGCCACCTTTGGGCATTCTCCTGTAAGAAGGCAGCTTTATATCCATACAAAGCCTTATTTAAGAAAGAGTCTGAATTATCCCTCTTCCAGCCTGCTTGGAATTTTCCCCCAAACAAAGGGCATGAACAAGACTACGTAAATGCCAAAGCAGTTACCACCTATACAGGAGCAAGATCTCATAAATCACCTTGACTGAGGTTCATGGGAGCAGAGCCAGTCATGAGCCAGCTCCCACCTGGAGGCTGCCCAAGTGTATTAGACACAGTATGGTCTCTTGGCAAGAGCTGGAGGAAAATTCTGACATTGAGAAAGCCACATAATGGATTCTGTTGGTTCTAAACTACCTGTGACAGTATCTGGCAAACAGCTTTGGTGTGACATTCACACAGAGTGTTCCAGGTCCGAGACACAGTCCGTGAAAATGTCCCCCACCACGAATTTCAATGCTCATCAGAGAAGGCACTTGCTGATTCCCATTAATAGCACACCTTCTTTACTACTCTGACATCACCTAACATATTTCTGAATTGGGACAGCAATCCCACTTGGAACCAGCTTCCCTTGAGAGGCTGCACATCCTGACAAGAAATTTGTTTGCAGATCAGGAACTTAAAACAATGAACACCAGAAGCCCTGGGCCTGTAAGACCTATGGCAGTTGCTAGAACTTCTAGCACTAGAGGTGCAGGAGCATGTATTCCAGACATACACTGTTCACAAGAAGGTGAGGTTTCAGATATGTAAATACATGCAGGGAAGTACCTTTGTATAGCTAAAATATATAAAAGACATATATTTCCATTATTCCTATTTTATACCAAAATCCACTGTTCTGCAAGTGGCAAAATCAAAAGGAGACACTTCTACCCTTTCCTGGCATAACTAGACCACATGAAACCTAAGCGCCAAGAAATGTCAGTCTAACACTATCAGAAACTGAAGCTTTTTCTTGTCTGCAGCATTTACATAGTTAACAAGTGTTAACCTGTCAAAAGCAACTAAGGATTGGAGGGAGTGATATCAGACTTTGTCCAATTTATCATCTTTCACATTAGATTGTTGTCAAGTTATCCATAGTTAATCAGGAGACAAACCAAGACAATCAACCAACAGCAGGAAACTCAATCCAAGAAGTGTGTTTCTATTCAGCAGTTCTGACACAATGAACAGAAAGATAAAGGGAGACGTCAACTTCTGTTTAATTTATGCAGTCATAGAACAACAGAGGATTTAATTTCTCTCTTTTCAGGCTGAAGTTTCCTACTAAATGAAATGTCCTCTTTCCTTACAAATGCAGTTGGCTCCTATCATTGACAACTCCCCTTGCTGGAGAAACAGATGAAGCTATATTGCCAGGTCATTCATTAGCAAAAAAGCAAACTCATTATACATGCTGGCTATCTTCTACAGGCTTTGGAGCCCACACACACAGCAACATCGGACATATCAACAGATCACTACACAGGTACTATTGTTAAACTTCTAATTTCTACAATCGGAGTATACTTACACAGCCCATTCCAACTTCTCATTCTTGATTGAATTGTAGAGGGCCTGCAAAGGGGAAGAAATGAGATGGAATTATTGTCTGACCCCTCCTACACAAACATTAATATGTTGAGGAAAGATACCCAGCTAATACCAGCGAGCAAGCAGTGTCTGATCAAGAAAGTCCCATAATCTGCTAACAGCAGTGTGAGAATCTTCAGCAGAAATTTCACCTACAAAAAAAAATACTGAATGTATGTTTTGAGATTATAGTCATTTTCTCAAGGAAGTTTTTGAGATTTGTGATTTGTGCCTTTTAAAGAACATAGAATCATGGAATAGCCATGGAAAGGACCTTAAAGATCATCTAGTTCCAATACTGCTGCCATGGGCAGAAACATCCTTCACTAGGCCAGGCTGTTCAGAGCCCCATCCAAACTGGCCTTGAACACTTTCAGGGACGGTAACCCACAATTTCTCTGGGCAGCCTGTTCCAGTGTCTCACCAAGCTTACAGTAAACATACAGTCTAAACCTATTTTCTTTCAGTTTGAAGCCACTGCCCTTTGTCCTTTCCTTACATGCACTTTTAAAAACTACTTTTAGGCTGCCTTCAGGGACTGGAAGGCCACAATTAGGTCACCCTTAAGCCTTCTCTTTTCCAGGCTGAATAATCCCAATTACATCAGTCTTTCCCTATAGGAGAGGTGTTCCATCCCTCCAACCATCTCTATGCCCTTCCTCTGGGCTCACTCCAAGAGCTCCATGTTCTTCCTGTGCTGGGACCCCAGAGCTGGATGCAGGGTTCCAGCTGGGGTCTCACCAGAGCAGAGCAGAGGGGCAGAATCCCCTCCCTCCCCTGCTGCCCACGCTGCTTTGGATGCAGCCCAGGACACGTTTGGCTTTCTGGGCTGGGAGTGCCCATGGCTGGGTCATGTCCAGCCTCTCACCCACCAGCACCCCCAAATCCCTCTCACAGGGCTGCTCTCCATCTGTTCATCCCACAGCCTGGGTTGATGGCAGGTGCAGCACCTTGAACTTGGTCTTGTTAAACCTCTCAAGAGTCCCATCCACCCACTTTTCTATCTTGTGCAGGTCACTCTGGATGCCATCTCATCCTTCAGCTGGGTGTCATCTGCAGATTTGCTGAGGGTGCATCTGATGCCTTCATCCATGTCATTAATGAAGACATTAAATAGCACTGACCCCTGTATGAACCTCTGAGAGAAACCACTTGTCACTGATGTCTATCAGGCCACTGAGCCATTGACCACTAACCTTATGGATGTGACCATCCAACCACTTTTTCACTCATCTAACAGTCCATGCATAAAATCCATCTCTCTGCAATTTAGAGACAGGCGTGTTATGAGGAACTCTGTCAAAGGCTTTACAGAAATCCAGATAAATGACATGTGTAGCCCTTCCCTTGTCCACTAACATTGTCACTCCATCATCCAAGGCCACTGGGTTGGTCAGGCAGGACTCGCCCTTGCTGAAGCTGTGCTGGCAGTCTTGAATCACCTCCCTGTTCCCATGTGCCTTAGCTTCTAGGAGGATCTGTACCATGATATTCCCAGGCACACGGTGAGGCTGGGAGATCCCTGCTTGCCAGGGTTCTCTTTCCCACCCTTTTAAAAGATGGGTACAATATTTCCTCTCTACCAGTCAGCTGGGACTTCCCCTGACTGCCAGGACTTTACAAACACTATGAAGAGTGGCTTGGCAAGTGCATCAGCCAATTCCCTCAGGACTCTGGGATACACCTCACTGATTCTAATAGACTTAGGTACATTCTAGCTCCTCAGGTGGTCATGAACCTGAACTTTACTTACAGTATGCAAAAGCCACAAGACTATGGCCTTGAAACTCAAGGTTCAGTCTAATTCCTGACACTCAATGAGACATTTCTGTCAATGACTTTAATGGGGACTTTAAGATTTCACCATATGGGATAATCTGTGAGAATTTGCCAGAATAGCTATCAAAAGTCCCTGAGCCTCACAGACACCTGAATGCTTTCCCAGTCTCACACACCTAAACATAAACATGTTCAGTTTTTAAGTGCAAAAGAGAAAATGAATATCAAGCAACTTCTGTGCCTGAAGATCACTATCTTGGACTGCTGTCCACTAACACCATTCCTCTTTCAATTCATAGGAAAGGTGCCCAGTAGGTTTGACACCAAAGGCAACAGTTTTGGTTTTGATACAAGCCTGCAAAGAAAAGGGTCTAAAATCTGACTTAAGACTGGGTGAGATTCAGACAGCTGGAATAGATTTTTTCTTTTGAGAGAAAGTACATGTATCAGTTGGATAAGTATGTCATATTTCAGCCCTCGAAGAGCTGATGTATACAACGGTTAAACCTCCAGTATTACTGCAAGCTAATCAAGTTCTTCAAATAGGTCACTTAACTCAAGTGAAGTATTTTGGTATGGAATGTCTCTGATTCTCACACATATAATCCGCATTTGTAATTCACCTTATATACATAGCTAGGTTTACTCCCTCTGGCACGTAACTCCTACACAGCCTCAAAATATGTTAACATGTAGAAGAACTGTTGATGCACATGATTAGCAAAAAGTAGCACATCAAATATGAACAAGGCTGAAAATCACATACTCTAATAGCTATGACATGATGCTCAACAGAAACAGTAACATTTAGATAGCCTTAATGCGGACCCAAACCAAAAATAATTTGTAAACTGAAGAGTTGAAATTAGTCTTGTGCATATGCCAGAGATGAATTTGCATGAGCAATACCATGAGCATATCTCACTCTTCATCCTGTCATCAAGTGGCTCCTTTCTGAATCTGGAAGTCTTATCTGAGACCCTTAATATTCAGCTCTGTGGAAATCTGGCTTAACTGAACCATACACAAGCAGGTCAAGCATTACGGTATAATTCACTTCATGCTGATGCTACACAGGCAGCAACTCTTAGTCAAGAAAATAGGTTTCTCAGAGCAACGCAACAGATATGAACACCAGGAATAATCATGCCTCATCCTACTGACACTGAGCTAGCAAAGAGAGGTCCTCACCACTAACTGAGCTTCACTGTGCCATTCAGAGAAATATGATGAAGTACTTCCAAATCAGGAGTTTTCACTATTTCTATAGAACCTATCTTCTCATAAGTTGTATAAGGAGCTCTGAACCAAAGGGGAAAAAAAAAAAGGTGAACAGATGGGCATTTCTGGCAATTTGTAGGCGCTTGCTTAATTTTCACGTGAAAGCTGTCAAGAGATGTTAAGAACACTCTGCAGAAAGAAAGCAAGAGTTAATATTTCTCCTGCCAGTTAGCAGAATTAGACACAACTCCATTTCTGTACACAAACCAATGCTGATACTG
Organism: Rhabdornis inornatus; assembly: GCA_013397075.1. Classification (NCBI taxonomy): domain Eukaryota; kingdom Metazoa; phylum Chordata; class Aves; order Passeriformes; family Rhabdornithidae; genus Rhabdornis; species Rhabdornis inornatus. The sequence continues at coordinate 26,530 of VWZS01002394.1, read as the reverse complement.
ATTCCTGCAGTCACCAAGCACTTCTTACACGATTTGGCCAAAGCCCCTGTCTTATTCTTCGACTTGTTCTTTTCTTCCTGCTAAGACTCTCCTACATTTCGGGCCCAATATATTCTCCTACATTTTGAGCCAGAAAATGACTTCCAAAGACATAGCAAAGAGGCTGCATACTTCCCCCAGTTGCCTCCCCAGTTTTTCAGAAGTAGTATTTTTTTCCTCATCTAGCTGAAGGAGTTTTATAAACAGCAAAAGCCTGGCTTGAGAAAACTCATTCGTTGCTCTCTGGCCCAAATGCCTACAAGACTGGGTCAAAACCTCTGAAAATTAACACCTGACCTGCGCAGGTTTTTATGAGATTTCACTGCTAAGCACGTCTGTAGGGATCACTGCAGCCAAAGAGCAGAATACACAAAAGCAGCAGTCCAGATTGGTGCAGGGATAACAAATGCCCCAGGCTTCTGCCTTGTGAAAAGAGAGCTATGTTTGTCCCAACCTTTACTAATGAGCCAGACACTGTCTTCCTTCTTTAGGGAGTAACAGACACTAACCCAGTCATACGGCACACATCTGACCGAGGACATGGTGTCCCCCACAGACCATCAAACAGAGTCTGTCAAAAGGTTTCTGGTATTTATGAAACAGAAACAAAACTGTAGAGTATGCACAGCCTGGGCAGCTGTATACATGGCACATTCTGTGTGTCTACCAGGCATGTTCACTGACACCTCAGCAAGCAGACCTCTCAAGGGATGCAAATACATGAGTTCTCATGCCACTTCCCTAACCTACCTCTCTGGCAGAGACTGCCACAAGACTGCGCCCTTGCTGCTGGACTCACCAGTCTTTCAGAGCTGCTTTATGTCACTTCTCCAAAACAATTTATACTTTAACATTCTCCTGATGTCTACCTGGGCTCTCATATGTTCCAGAGAAGCAAAATTTCTCCCTGATATGTTTTGCAAGCAGAAGCATACATGTACAGCACAGCACCTGCTCTCTGATTTATTACATGGCTATTCCCCAAGGCCCTGATTCAGACAGCAGCTCTTTTCAATAGACATTTCTCCAGAGTATGATTAAATCAAACAAAGTTGGAGACAAGCACTTAAATGCTCCACTAAATTGCAACAGAGCTCATCAGAGATTATGGCATGGGCATGACTCTCATTGTACTTAGCTACTGCAAGGACAGGTTTTATTAACTTGTGTTTTCTTTCTGGGAAAAAAAAAAAAAAAAAGCTCTCATTTAAAGCACTCTTGCAGATTGACAATAATCACCATTTCCTACCTGTTAGCCTGGGAAGCCTTTGGTAAATTTCCTATATAAGCCAGAAAACAGGAGGTTGAACCACAGAAGTGAATGATAGAATGAATATTGCATAGGTGTAATCTTCCAAGCTGAACTGATATCAGTCAGAAAATGGAAAGATTTTCTATCTCTTGTCACCCAAGGCTACTCTAGACAGGACCCAAACTCCCAGATACCAACTACTCAGCAGTGTCTGACTTCAGTGCTTTGACTTTTTATCCGTATTACCCAGAACACAAAGACCTACTCCTTACAGCTTACAGCTTCCCCCTTTCTGGTAAGTGCTGATCTCTAGGCCCACCACACCTCAGACCCTGCACAGCTGCAAGCTCCTTGGAGAAACAAGTGAAATTTTGAAGGCAGAATAAAAGAAATTGACTGCTCCATAAAGCAGAACAGTAGACAAAATTCTAGGCACTTTCCTTGTTTTAACTCCAATGCTCTTTCCTACAGCTCCAATTTGACCCTTAGAAGACTGCAGTGTAAAAAAAAAGTGAGATTTGTTACGTGTTTGTGGGATTTGTTTGTATTTGGTCATAAACTAAGCAAGAAACACTTTCCTTTTCAAGTGGAAGGCTGTACCTCTAAAAATTGCTGAATTCCACCCCCATTTCCCCTCTGGTAAGCAAGTAGGTCCACAAAAACCCCAGATTCTCACAGGCTCACACTAGTTGGTATATTTTATTCCAACTGGAAAGAAAAGAAAGCTATGGAGAGAATGCTTCTGAAAACTCCAGTTTATTTTACAAAGCTACCAAGGGAAAAACGGTCATCCACCACCCTCACCTTCCTCAAGATCTTGTCACACGCATGAACCACTGGACCATTTAAACAGGCTGCTCTTGTCACCTGCTGGCTGCCAGTGATGCTGTGAGTCAGCCTCTGCATACAGAGACAGTGCACACAAGAAAGGCACAACCAGGTGTGTGCATAGGGACAAAGACATAGCAAATTACCCAGATACTGAGAGTGGCAAATCATCTAAGTTACAAGTAGGCACAGAGCCCCCAAAGGCTAGCCAGCCGGGTGCAAGATGCTTAAAGAGATCTCAAAGCAGTGTACAATTCCTCTCCCTGAAAAGCAACATAGGGCTGGCTCCTGAAGCAAGCTACTGACTTTCTATTTGCACTAGCCCATACAGAAAAGCCTGCCAAGAGGAAAGGGAACACACCACACATTTTTTACACCTGCTCCACACATAGAAGAGGAGCCAAAAACACCTGCTGTGAGCTGGTAAATAGGCAAAACAAAAACTAAGTTCATAGAGACAGCAGGGATGACCCAGACTGTCTTTTCCATTTCTTGTCTCCCATGGTCTTTGCTCGCACCCAGTTCCTCCCTGATTTTTGGAGTCATTGTTGGAGGAATGATCATCTGATCATTGCAGAGGATAGCCTGGGTGGCTTTTGATGCCCCCAGGACAGGGATGTACATGTGCTCTGAGGCAGGCCCTTGCCACACTTCCCTGCTGCCACTGCCAGAAGCAGGCCTGCCTGGATACACTTCTTCACCTCCAGCTGATAATGGCATGGTTGACTCCAAGCAGCAAGAAGCCACAGATACACCTGTGGGCAAAGACATGCTCAGTCTTTGAAGTCACAGCACCTCCCCCAGTCACTCAGCACCCGTCCATTGGCTTTGCCCTTTGGAGCTGAGCAGTCAAGACAGGCATCAGCTCTGGCTCCTGCCGTATGTGCTTTACTGGAGGGAGAAAAATAAGTGAAGTAGCAGAACTCTACAGAAATAAAACAGGTTACAGAGGCAACAGATATGAGACATCACAGGTGTCTGCATGGAGTCCTAATAGGTATTAGTGTGCTCATCGTTTGGACCAGGGTAGAACTCTGTATCATTGCCTTCTGCCAGGTTTGGATGGGGAGCAACACGTTGCTATATACCACTCGTAGCTTGCTGTTTAGGTGACTACCTGAAGGCTGGCCCTCACTCAGAATACAAATCCCTACTACTCCACCACCTGATATTTGCCATCCTGCCTCAAAATCCAGATCTTGACATTTTCTCCTGTCCTCATGCATGGATCTGTAACACCCGGCAAGGGGAGGATAAGGATTCTGATCACTGAGTGCCTGTAGCTCATTTCCAGATTGAAAGCCCACACACCCTCAATTTCTCATGCATTTTCCCCCCTTCTGATGGGGATGCAGTAAGGATGCCAGAATAGTACCCCAAGAAGCCTGTGCATTAGTGCATGGCATTGCATGTCTGCTGATACTGCTCTCAATTTTAAATTCCACTGGTTTGTACAACAAACATTCTTCTAATAAGCCAGCATACATTATTCATAAAACAGCACAGAGCTGTTCAGCAGCATATGGAACCGATGAATGTTGTTTTGGTGTAGGAGGAGATAGGGTTGATAGGAATGTTTTAGGGGGAAGGAAAGGAGATCATTTCACCCAGGGAATTTCAAGTGCGTCACCAACTGGAGGAGAACATTTCAAAGAGAAACTCCTCTGTTAAAAATCTGATTTGTATGGAGAAGAAGGGGGAGGGGGAGAAAGAAAAAAAGGAAAGAAAGATTGCGCCAGATATATCATCATAAAACAGAAAAGAATGGTTAGCTGTGGCTAATGAGACCAAGAAATTAATGCCACACAAGAAATGCATCCTCTATTGATACACACGGCTTGCTTGAAAAGATTTTTTTCTGTACTTGCTGAAGTGTTTCATCAGTGTCATTGCAAAGGCAACATACTGAATTATTACAGAAAAATAGAGAAAAGGCTAGAGAAGTACTTCTTGATAGTGGAGCATCTACACAGCCTATTTCTACACAGCCTATTTCAAGCTGTTTTACTCGCCCTGTGCATTTGCAGGCAGGACAGGCGCAAGTACTTGGCAATTCAATCCATGGCTGCAGAAAAGAAATCTGTCGAAAAAAGAGACTACTGAGCATGCTGTGTCACACAGATGATCCTAAGATCCTTTGACTCACCTTGCATGCAGTCTGGACTTCAGCCTGCCCTCCAGAGAACAATGGTACAGAATTCACAGTATCCTTTTCACGGGTTCTCCTGCTGGCATAAGGCTGCGGTACCTGCCTATAATACACACTCAGGACGTATCCCCCTGGTGAAGTCTGTCCACACAGAGGCACTACCTGATATGTGTCAAGGAGATGAAAGGTACTCGGGCTACCTAGCTTTTCTTACACTGGCAGGAGGCAGACCTCATCTGCAGGCACCATGTTGGTGCTTTGTTCATACTAATTAAGCATGTTACTTAGTATGCATAATACTCTCTAATGTTAGTTAGGATGCTCTCATAATACTCTCTAGCTTACCAAAATAGACTGAGTCACGTAAGTGAAAAGGAAGAGTACGTTTCTGAGGCACAAATGGTTTAAATCTATCTCCTGTCCAAAGTCACCTGAAGCAGTCACAGAAACAGTTCTTGAGCATTGTAACCACTTTATATGGGGAGCAGATAAAATACAAGGCAGTCCAGACAAAGAGGGAAACACACAAAAGAAATATGAAGAGGACAATTCTACAAACCAAAGCTTACTTAAGACTGAGGAGATCTACATGGCATCTGTGCCCAGAAAAACCCGGCCTAGAACTGAAGATATTTACTGAGAAGTGATGCATGAACACATATGCATAGATACACTGATAAAAGGAGCTCCTTTGCCACACTACAGATTAATAACCTCCAGGTTCTTCCACCAACACAACAGTATCAATGAGCCAAAGCTCAATTATAAATCAGTTCTCTAAATCGGTAACATCTCAGCAAAATAAATGGGCAGACAAAGATCAGAAAGGGGAAGAGAGAGATGGAAAGAACAGGACTGTCCAAAATCACGAGGCCAATCACTTGCAGAGCCGCTTGTCATCTTATCAACCAGGCAGGCACCACTGAAGGGAATGCAGGGATCTTCTCAGCCCTCTATAACACAGCTTTTATACATCTTAGATGCCCTACAGATACAAAAACCTTTGTCTGAAAAAAGGAAACAGCACAAAAAACTGAAACAAAGCTGCAGTGCTCTTCCCAGCTTATTGAGATAGGCAGAAAAAGAAGCGGTTATCTCTCAAATAACAATCTACAGCACTCAGAAGGAAGAAATGTGAATTCCACAGAGGAATGAACACAGAGCTTTCATTACTGCAGTAGTTAACTAATTGTGTCAGACATGACCCCTGGGAGAAAGTCCCTGCCCTGAGGACGCTACACCATGCATACACAGTGGACACAAAGCCTGGGAGAGGGAAGATACATAGATTAAGTAATTCATCCAATGTCAAAAGACTTGAGTTTCTACCAAACGCAGGAGAATTTTCATTAATAAATCCTCTCACCAAATACTGTGCAATTATTCCCACGCCTAGGGTGAAAGTGATCATGACAGCAGGGTCCCAGATCACCCGCAAGATGCAGCCTGTACTTTGATATTTGTTGGAGAAGCACATACTGCATCAGCAACAGCCTGAAAATGATGGCCATGCTATTTCTCTGCCACAACTCAGCAATACACTATTTTTTAGATATCGTTTATAAGGTCTTGAAAGCAGAGGCTCATTAAATTGAACTGAAAAAAATACTTATATTTATTTCTGTTTGCAGTACCCTGTGATTTAAGCTACACAGCTCAGGATCTGAAATGCCATACAACTTGTAAGCTAGCAGAGAGTGATCTGCCAGGAACTACTGTGCAGCACTGGGGTCTTTCCACCATAGTAGAGGAGGTTTCTCACACAACAGATAGGACCTTAAGGGAAGAGACACTACAGAAAGATCCACACATATGCCTGCTTTGCATGCACATGGACCCAAGACATAGTTAAATGCTCGGCTGATGCTTTGAAATATTTCACCCCGATTCAGCACACCTTTGCAAGCGGTTGTATCTTTTAATCCCAAGGTCAGAATCAACTGTCAGTAAGAATGAAATTAGAGGTACATTATTCACTGCATAAAGTTCATCCAACCCCTGGAGACACGGAGCATTTTGAGAGGGAGACAGCTCTTAAAGCGCTTGCCAGGAGTTCCTGGATGCCTCTCAGTTATTGTGCAGGAGAGAGGGATGAGGGAAAAAAAGAGATGCTGCATGAAGTGGAGGTTGTTTGCTTAGGAACTGAAAAACTGGGCTGGGCTGGTGAGGAGATGCTGCACACAGTCACCGTAGCAGCTGGGAATTGCCTGTGCTACCAACCAATACACTAATGTATTCCTATAAAGGCACAAGCAATGCCTTCCTAATAAATACTTGACAGCAATATTTAATCATGCATGCAAGTGAGACAATATTTTCACTTAGCACCACACCTACTAAACCACAGAGCTGTAGATAAGGAGTAAAAATTATTTTTCTACAGAAAACAATTCCCATTAAACAGATAATCCCAAGGATATCACCTGCCAACTCTGGCATGTTTCCCAAGAGTAGAGCTCCAACTAGCACTGTCACTAGCAGGTTTTCCCTGTTTACTATTGCACCAAGCTCAGGACATTCAATAATACCCAATCATTGTAACACCAGAGCTCTTTCACCTTCAGGTCTCTCCTCAAATGCAGATTTTTTTTTTTCCATGACCTGACAGCAATTCTGTGATCACTGCAGATCATCCAGAGCTCTTAACTCCTGCAAAGCACAACCTTTTCACAACACCAACCCCATGCCTAACCAAGCAAAACACTACTAATATTTAGTCCTTTACCTTGCTTTCTTTAGTAGAAAACTCAGAGGAGTTGGAGATTTTCATAGATTTTGACCGATGGGACTGCCGCCAGAGAGATTCTTCTCGAGAGTATTTCACCGAACCTGTGGCTCTCACCCGGACTTTGCTGGTGCTCTGAACACTGTTAACTCCAATCATTTCCAAAAGCGTGTGTATGGGATGGGAAATAAGAAAGCTAACGAAACTTCCCAATCCCCTGCAGAGGAACTGGAAAAGGTTTCGACTGGAGAGCCCAAGCTCAAGCAATCAGTGTTTGCTTAAAGCACACTAGGCTGTTTTCTCCAGCATCTTCAGGCACAGTGTTTGGAGCCAGCCTGATTGTTCCAGGCATTGCTCACGTCACTGCATGGGAGAAAAAAAAAGAAAAAGAAAAAGAAGAGGCTGATAGAAACTCCTCCCCTGCTCAGCTCCGCTTCCCTCTCCAGCATCAACTCCCCCTCCATACACACACCAACAGTGAGAGGGAGAGAGGTGGAGAGAAAGATGCTGGAACAAATGCCAGCAGATCAAGCAAGACATTCATTTTCAGTTCACGCGGCCACACTTCCCTGCCTGCAACAGCCTGCCATGCTCATTACTGCCTGCAGTAACAAAGAACACTGTAAAAAGAGTCTTCAATCACCTGCCAGCTACAGGCTTCTGGATGTGAGAAATACTGATGGATTCCCAAAGCACCAGAGAAATGAGTGAAAACCCACAGCACCACAACAAAGTACTGGCAAGCCCCAGAGAGACAAATTAGCAAATTTCCACAACTCTTAAGTATCTGCACTCATTAGCCAGAGTCCTTGGGGTGCCTTCCCAAGGTGCAAGAGAGAACAAGACCACTTTCACTCTCTAAAAGGGGCTTAGGGGAAAAGAGATAATTTTCCTAAGGTGATCAGTGTGAACCCACGGCAGACCTGTAGACAAACACCTAGGGACTCATCTCCCCACGCAGCAGCCAGGAGAGCTGTCGCCACACCCCTTCACAAGCAAACCGCGTGCTCCAGTGGCTGACCCCACAAGTGATGCAGCTCCCGAGTGACACCCTGTTTCTCCCTTGTAGCAAATCCATACAGCCTAGTGATGGGAGGCCAGAGGCAGAGGCACCACTCCAACCCACAGGAGCCTGGTTCTGGAGGCCAGGCACACTTTCTGTGCCTGGAGCCACCTGCCTTCACGCAGGGGGCAAGAGGAGCCTGAGGCCAAAAGGAGCTGGTATTCCTCCTGAGGGGTGGATACGCTAAATACCGGAGAAGAGAGATGTTTACCTCAATGTTGCAAAAGCACCATCATTTCTGGCTCCTGGAGACCCAGAGTGCAGCAGACTGTGCATTGCCATGGCAACGTGCTCCAATGTGTGAGAGAGAGAGAGAGATTGCTCTGCTCTACTCTGCTCAGCATAGGATCATGACAGCTGCCAACACACACTGGACAGGTGGAGCAGCTTGTGTGAGCAGCAAGGCAAAAGTGGACAATGGGGACATCGTCCCAAATCCAGAAAAAGCAGTTTGTGCAGATGGTGCACGAGGAGCTGGAAGACTCTGCAGCAAGGCTAACACCAGGTTAAGCAACCTGCCTCATACCACCATATCACCAGGCAGGGCAAGGACAGTGGCAGTGGTGCTGGGTTGTGGGAGGACACGAAGGCTCTCATCCCACTCACACTGAGACATAGAGAGCAAGTCTACGCCCACAGACAGCAATGAGGCAGTGCTGCCCTGGTATCCTGAGGTGAATGTCCTATGCTGAGCTACATCAGGCAGCCAAAAGCTGGGTGAAGAGGCTCCAGTCTGCATTTACATCTGAGTCCCATTCCATGTCTGCCAAGCCATGTGAAAGCAAAGTAAGAGTTTGCTTTACCCTATGTCATTTACCGAACAGCACCCAGGGATAAGTAAGATGCATAGAACTGAGTGGACTTTTCCCCTGGTTATACCTTCCCATCTTTTGCAGTCAGGAATTTACATCCTTACAGGGCAAATGGCTAGACAGCTACATACTGGTCCTAGGTGAATTTTTGCTCATAAAAGATGATGCTATCTCCCCAGCATGCAGCAGCCTTTCTGACAGCATTAGCCTTCTGCTCATGTTGCCCCCAAGGATGCTACAAGGTGCATATCCTTCCCACTGTAGACTGTAACAGGTGTAGGTAGACCTGCTGACAGACAACAGTCAGTGGAACAAGGAACAGGTTACCTAACTAACACATAAACTGTCCCTGGGATGGGAAACTTCTGATTCCTCACAGATGCTGCCTCCGTCCTGCTTGAGGCACAGGTATCTTCCCTTCTGGCCAACAAGAAAAGTACATTTTCATTTCCACAACAGTCAGATCTAGCAAGCTCATCCCTACCTCACACATTAAGATCAAATCCCAAATGTGCCCCTTTTTTACACAAACCTGTTATCACTAAAGGATAGCTGAAAGGAACCTTTTTCTGAGTTACTTCTGTCACTTCGCAAAAAAGGTCTTATCTTACTTAACCCATGTGAAATTATCCACTGCTTGCGGGAAAAGTTTTTCAAAGAAAATCTCTTTTTAGAGGAAATTTGCACTGCAGTCAAACTGCTCCAGATGAGCTAAGCAGCAGGTCCTGACAGGTGCTACATAAATGGCCACAAATCACTCTCTATCCTAGCAGCCCCCTGCCTAGCAGATTATTCTTGCTCTCAGATTTATAAGGCCAACTCCCCAAGCACCCTCAACACATCTGAAATAATTATACTCCCTAAATATCACACACAGACCTAGGCCAGTGCCAATTACACAGAGCAATTTTATTATTAAACACAAGCTAGACTGAATCAAAGCAATATTTATCTTCTGTTGCCCACAGCACCATCACTGCTGCCTAATTCCAGCAGTTCATCTAGCATTCTCTGAGCTGAAGTTAGCAGATCCTCAGGTAGGACAGGAACCTTACTTCAGAAAGGAACAAGTCTGTTTCTGCAGCAGTCCAAAACTCCAGGGATGACAGAATATTCTTTCTTCTTGTTTCAACTGAGTATGGAAAACACTTCTCAGCTCACACTCTCCCAAACAGAGACTCCTGAGATCACATATTTGAAGCCTTAAATATCTTCACACTGGGAATTCAATTTAGATTTCATCGGTGTCCCTGATTTTCATCTGCAAGTGATAATACAATCTTGTACTCCTGACTGAGGCAGTATCCTGTGTACACACTGACTATTATTCTGGGGAAAGACCATGCTCTGACATTAGAGAAGACCCACCATTTTAGAAATTAGTATGCACACAGGATTGATTTATGTCTGTAACTGAGCAACAGGGATTTCTGAGGGAAAACTGTTTTGTTAACATAAATAGAGGCATAGAAGGGATATTTTTAAAGAGGGGCCGAAATAGCTGTGCAGTATCAGAAAAATGAGAGCTGACCACACCCAGGGGACCCCGCAAGTATGTCAAGAATTCAGGATCTTCCTCTTGTTCAGAGGTCAGCAAAGAGGTGGTAGGAAAGGGGTAGAATATAAATATTCGTTTAGTCAGTGACACAACTAGGGTGAACAAAAGGACTGTGACCCTATACAGGGACCTTCCCTATCAGTTCCTCTAAGGAACAAACCATAAACCAGCAGGAAAATCTTAAACTTTGGGTCAAAACAGATGCAGGAGCAGAAAACCAGAATCTCTATTATTCTTTCCATCTTATTCTTTTAAAACCATACAAAAGCTTTTCTCTTGTCACAAGGCACTATGTCAGACTCCATCACACATAGAGGAAACAGGCAGCTGTTCAAACTTACCCTGAAATAAGCTCCTTCCCATCTGTTCCTCCCACTAGTCAAGTTTCCCTGGGAGGCAAAACGTACTCAGTCCTTGTTTGGTCTTCCTAATGTCATTCAGCAAATCAACAATACAAGAAGAAAAACTGCAGAATTCAAAGTAAAATTCAATATTGGCTTTTGGGGTACAAACCTAAGGACCACATTGCTATATCTAAAGAACTCCAATGTCCTCAAATAAAGTCACAAGAATCCATTAGTGTCATTTAAGCCTGACGTCAATGATAAATACAAACAACACAAGCTGACAAAATACATAAACACATGCATATCAATTATTTAAAATATACCCTCAGAAGCCAGTAACATATTTGTATAGCACAGAAAGGCAAAACTATTTAATGCTGCCACTAAATGCTGTTTGTTAAACAACCTACATTAAATCTTTCCTTCATCTTTCATCTTTTTTTTTCCCTTCTCCCCAAAACAAGAAGGAAGGGGAAAGTTAATTCTGACAGATAAGCTACTCTTACACAATGGCTAAAGAACTAGAGCTTAAAACTGATCAACATAAAATTCATGTAATACTAAGACAACAATTTCTGAGGTCTGCTGACTTCGGGGAGCTGACAATCAAGATTAAATGTCTCCAGTGAACAGCAGAAATACTAGAGCAACCACTTCATTTCTACATGCACAAGCAACCAGGTCAACAGGAATCCTAGCAGGGTAACAGCTGGAATGGTGGGAGAACAATGGACGAACTGCATGAGGGCAACTGAACTATCTGTTTTAGGTTACATGAGAAGGCTAAAGGAGCATCCACAACGAGCAGTGCATGGCCACAGCACAAGTCTTTACAATTGACTTTTTACATCAATAAGCACCTAGAAGTAGCAGAATGACAAAACCACAATGACTGGAGGAAGATCAAATGAATTCTGGCATCACGGTATCTCTGGGATCCACGCTGCATCTTGTGACAAAAGAAACCGCTCCTAAGGTAAGTGCCCTGCTGAGAATGATACGAGACCACAGGTTTAATGAAAACAAGATGTTGGATAGTAACAGCGATGCAAAGAAATCATGCACCCTATCATCCTGATTAGCACTGCAAGTGAAGAGATGCCTTCAGCCATCTTCGTATTTCTTGCATGAGATCTGAAAACACCTGTTTCACAGACTAGTTGTTGTACTTCCTGGCAAAGCACTATAGCATCCAAGGGGGAAGTTCCTCTTCCTCAATTCCTCCTTTTAGGAATTATCATCTGCTGTCAACAGAGCTCACAGAAATTAAGTGAGCCATATAGTAGACAGACTAACACAGACCACCAAGTTTCTTAAGTTAAAGTAGACAAGTGTAACTACAAAAAACAGCAGCACTTTGAGCAAATCCATAAAAGCATCAAAACCCTAAAGTTCTGCAGAGGTGTGACAGAAACCACAGGAAAGTAATTAAAGAAGTGACACGAAGTCTACAATCTCAGATCAGCTGCAAACAATCTCTGCCTCTGTCCCTGCAGTGAAATAAACCCCCCACCCTAGATATCTGCATTTTAAAAAAAAAAAAAAAAAGAAAAAATCAGAAAAACCATCCTCTAAGGCTTCTCTCTGACTCAAATAGCAAAACACAACATCAACAAAAAGGAAAAGAGGAAAAGGAAGGGGAGGACATGGAAGTGGAGGGGAAAGGAAGTGGGGGAAGGAAGGAGGAGAGCAAAAGGAAGGGAGCAAAAAGAAAGGGAGGAGGAAAAATAGGGAGAAGTAGGAGAAGAGAGGGGGAGGAAGGAATTTGAGGTCACTCTAAGATCCACACAGGTTATAAGCAGGTCTCGCTTGTGGCTGTAGGCATTGCACTACAGTGTGGGGCAAAAATAGGCATAGGCTTTGACATCCCTTTTCTCCACAATTCCATCTAGCTATGAAGTCATGTCCAGCTACCTTGCCCCAAAAGCAGGCAAAATCCTTCCTACTTCTCTTGACACCTTCCAGAACCCATCTTTCAACAGGACAGAGCACTTGTGCCTTGGATTTGCCCCACATTTGTACAAGGATCTTGTGAACACTTAATTGTCCAAGAAAGCATGACCTTGGAGGGAAACTAAATATTCCATTTAATATCACAGGCAAGGAGAAAAAAAAAATCTGAATTTAAGGAGCAGCCTAATAATCTTGTTTCAAAGAAAACAGTGCAAGTGGGTCAGAGAGAGAATAGTCCAAGGCTATTTGAAAAGTGTGGCAACAAACAGAAAGAAGGAATACCAAAGACTTACACATCAATAATCCTAAAGCTGGTGGAAGGAATGCTCTCTCTTTTTTTTTTTTGATATGGTATAAATTATATTCCTACTCTTCCTTCCCTTGAGATGCAGCACAGAACTTAAATTTCAAGCAGATCAGTGGGTGGAAGATCAAAGAATGTTTTTCAGAATTTGTTTTCTACCTACATGGAGGTGGGAGTAATATGTCACAGGGACCAAAATGTATGTGTGACATTGTATTAGAGAATTCCCAGTCTGGAAAGAGCCCAAAATTCCTCTTTTAAAGTGGCAGAGTGCATCATTCCTGGAGACTACCAGCCTGTATCCTCCACACTTGACAGCTGACATTCATCCTTGGGACCTGCAATGCATTTCATTTGCAGCAGGACACAAGTGACAGCCATGGCTGACAGGCTGGAGAAGCCAAACATCAAATAATTCCCTTGTCTGATCTACCTGGACAAGACACTACAGACAGCTTGCCTCCACAGATGAAAATTAACCCCCCAAATTTTCATTATGTAGCTGGTATTAAGCCACATAATTGCAGCCAGTAGCAATGGAAATTCTTAGCTGACTCTGCTTGGGTTTCACTCCCTGCTGACACAAAAGCCTGGTAGGCTAGGTGAGATCTTTTGAACAACAATTGGAAAGTAAAGAGGTGAAAGGTTGAGGGAGCAAAAATAATTCAGAGAAATGCAGACTGCATTTCAGGTCCATCCTGAAATCCAGCCTGCTTCCCAGTTAGATAAGCAATCCCTTTTACCACCTATAGACTACGCAAAGCAATCCTAATTCTTGGATCACCTTCAAAAAATTCTATGTTTTAAGCCTTGTTTAAAGTTCTGCTTTCCCTGCTCAGAGACACAGTTGGTATTAGGCTTTTGCTATTATGAGGCTTTCTTCAACTCAATATCTGGGTTTGTTTGACTTGAGAAAAAATGTATAGATTATAGACTTTTCTTTTTATATGCACTGAGGTAAGTTCCTGAAATGCAAAAAGAAAATATATTTGCATTTCAACAGGGCAGGAAGGTGTCAGAAATCTCTATCATTTAAGGGGCACAAAGTAATACACACACCATCATAACCTGCTCCAATTCTCCATTCTGCATAAGCATGCTTTAAATGGTTATAGCTCTTGAATAGGACAAATAGCAACACCCAAAAATCTCAAAGTTGAAGGAAACAAAGTTTGTCATGGTAGGAAGGTTCTCAGCAAGGATGGAGAAGAGTGAAGGCAAGATGGGTGGTCCCTACAGTCACTATGGATCTGTGGCTCCTCTGAGAGTGAAAGGAAAGTATGCTTTCACAAACAACTGTTTAAGACAAGGATTAATGATTCAATCCTGCATTCCCTGACTTTCATACTGCCAGATTAGACTCTGTTGTCTCTTAGCAGCTGAAAGGGGCCTTCTATAACAGATCTATTTCATACAGATAAGAAATGGTGCAAAAATACTATTTCCAACAGAAGTATTTTTAAGAGATAAAACTTTATTTTGGGGAAGAAAAAAGGAAGCAGAGCTCTGTCTTATTCAGTGGAGCAAAGACATTTGGTCCTCTCCCTCCTCTGACCACCGCTACAGGGTGTTACAGCAGTCAATGTGGTGCTCCTCGGGCCATCCTGGCATGCTGTCACATGCTCTTATCTCCCCGACTTCATCAGGTTTCCCTGCAAGCTGGGAATTTCTTGCCAAAAAGTGATGACATGGATGAAGTACAGAGACTGCTGATGAGAGCAATTACGGTGCACACAACAGTCCAATTAGTGTGAGCTCCTCTCCATAAAGGAAGGCTTGAGGCTGTGCAGAGAGAAGTTAGCCACTTGATGCTCATTCTCCCTGCTAAATACCTGAAATGACTGGAATGGATGAAGATGCTTGCAATTCTCTTTAAACTGAGTGTTTGCTTCGGAGGGCTTTCAAAGGGAATTTAAAAAAGAGAGGGAGAGTGAGAGGAGGCAGAAAGACAGTGGCAAAAAAACCCTTAATTGAAGTGCAGCGAATTGACAGCAACATGACATAAACCCTACTTTGCAGCTTCTGTAGGAAATTGTATATCCCAGGAATCCTGATCAAGAATTCAGATTATTTAGGGAATTAAGGAGGACTGGTTCTTCAGAAGAGTTCAGCACCAGCAATTTCAAGTTAATTTGGTCACTTCATTACAGTGCTTCTTCAGGAGATAAGGCCTACCCAAAAAACAGCCTTCAAGAAACAGCAGATTTTTTATGCAGGATTGGCATCTTATCTCCATTAGCAGCCCCTGACAGGATGAGTCTAGCCAAGTCCCTGCAGAGCATCCCAGGTACCTCAGCATGATGGAGGTTCCCAGATGACATAATAGGTGAGTGAAGAGCTACCATCCCCTACCAAAAGACACACAGCCAGGTACGACCTCCCCATCCAGTGTTCATATCAGGGGGCAGGACTGCTACCTGTCAGCCTCAGTCAGATGCTAGATGATGCCCATGATTCCATGAATGAGGTGTCTCGGACACTGCAAATGCAGAGGACATTTACTTATACAGGACAGGTGTACTTTGCACACAGCCTAACAACAGAGGACCCCTCCCAGAACACTGACTAACAAAAGCAGGGATCTATTTCCTCGGTGATGCCTTCTTGCAGGCTCTCTGAGGACCAGAGAAGACATTTTCTCTCCTTACATATGAAAGGCCTTGTTACTGCCATCTTCCTGGAGTGGACTTGTGAACACCTTATCTCAAGACGACAAAAGGAAAACATTATGGCCAGCACCAGACCAGCACTACATTTGCAGGGACCACACTGCCCACAGGAATTGAAGCAAGAATGTATGGTCAAATTTAGACTCTTTCCAAGCCAATCTCCTCCTCATTCCAGAAAATCCTGTGAAGCCCAGCTTTGAAGAAAGCTATGATCACACAGTACAATTCCCTAGAATATCACTGTGACATGGTAACACTACAGCAGATTAAAGCTGGTGTGAGCATGTGAGAAAGAAACCACTCCTACACTGTAATCGAGGTTCTTGACACTGCCAAAATGTCAGATTGATTTTGTTTTCTTTCCAAGGAGGGAGATCCTAGCCACAGCTTCCTTTCTACATATATATATGTGATGAATGCATGAATACTACAAGCAGACCCCATGGGGAGAAGTGCACTTTTAATCACAGTTTGGCATATCTGTGTTTACGGGTCCCAACTTTAAAAGCAACCTCAGATCTGACTAATGGAGGGAGGAAAAGGAAGGGCAATGAATCTTCGTGCAGATGGGTGTACAAAAGCAAATCTTTTTTAAATGTTAAATGAACAGATAGCAAAACATAAGGTGAGCAAGATCACATTAGCATTTCTCATTTCTACTTTCAAGCCAGAGTAAAATACTTGTTCTCAAAGCACAACTAGTGACACACAGAGAATCAGGTCATGAAGGCCTTGTGCTTTGTACCAAAAATGTTGTCACTGTTGGAAAAAAACTTAATAAAACATAGACATAGCTCCCCCATGGAGGTGAAAGAAAGGAGTAGCTTGATCTGAGGTCCCAAGTTTTCTGAGGCTGATCACACAAAAGTGTGTCCCTCCTCATGTGTTGATGGCTGGCTCTCAATAGGCTATTTTCCTATCCAGACAAAACACTCACGGGCACACTCTGCACTCAGGGTGAAGGGATTGACAGAAGGCCACGTTTGACTGATGCCTGTCAGCCAGCTCTCCTGGATAGCCCAAGCATTCACATTTGCACCCCTGACTCTGGGAACTGCATCCACAATAAATGCTGCACAGAGCTTCACAAGCCCTGGATGAACACTCAGCTCTCCCTGGCCTTCCTTCTCCTCCAGCACTGTTCAGCTTTGCTCTGGGTTCAGCAGAGTTGCAGAGCTTCAAACAAGGTTGCAGCAGGGCCACGAGGAGAACATGGGTAGACTGCAGAGGCAGAAAAGCCCACTCGCTTCTGCATTAGTCACCAGTAGGTGCTCAGGACCTCACTCCCACAGGGACACACTGCCATCCTGTGGAAACTGCTCTTCCTCTCCCAGGTGGCTGGGCAAGGATGCAGGGAGAAGGGTTGCAGCCTCACCCATGCTCAGTGGCTACACAGCTAATGCAGCAGCAAGCCACATGCGCTTTGGTGCTGTGCTGAAGCAGGGTCCTGCGAATTTAATTTATTGAGACTAATGCAAAAATTAATTTCCACTAAGTCTTTGTAATCGCATATTTAGTGGCAGCTTGGCTGCTGTGAACACAGTAGCATAATTACTTGTACTCACTCCACTCCCTTCCACTGATAAATTAAAAAGCAAGGGTCAGATAATCAAATCTTCAGACAAGCCAAAACAGAAACAAAAGCTGGGCACCGCCTCTGTCCCCAAGACATCAAGGCAGCACACAGAAAAGGGCAGAAAGCCTTAAGCAAAGTGGGACACCAACACCAAACTCCTTCCATCTGTCCAAAAAATACTGAGCCCTGGTATTTGCTTTGGGTGAAGAGTCAGACATCCCTAGCATTAGCAGGTGAGCACTAAGCACCAAGGTACAGCCAAAACTGCATAATTCTGTCAGCAGGAAAACAAACAGCAGGTGAACACCAGTGGAAGTCTCTTGTCAGTACATTCGGGTTATTTAAACACAATCTGGAGATCTATTTATTCAGTAAGGGCTGTAATTAGCCTGCAAATTAATCTCAACACATCCCTCCATGGCAAACTGAGAAATGAGATTCCTTGGGGGAAAAAATAATTTAAGTGTGGCTGCTGACAGATACACAGATTCAAAAATTAAGGGCATTAAATCTAAAATAAAGGGTGGTTGAGCTTATGTCGAAGCAGGAGGGCCCAACAAAAAGCTCCCTGAAGAAAATGAAGAAATTACCAATACTAGAAGACAAACTGCTGCTTTCAACTACGCAGGTACATCTGTATTTCACAATGGTCCTGACACAAAACCCACAGAAGAGATGGCAACTCATTTGGTTTGCTTCAATAGGCATTGGGTCAGCTCTCAGACTGGCAGCCTCTTAGTTTTATTTCCATTACAAAAAAATAAATAAATTATGAACTCCAGTGTATGTGCACCTGTCTTCATTGAAGCAAAGTGCTGTTTCATGCTAGCAATCAGACAAAAAAGAAGCGAAACATTCTCATTATTATTGACAATAAAACAAGGTTTGTCCTGCTCAGCCTCTTCCCCCATTCTTCAGATTTAACTCCTGGCACAAACTTAATGAACAAAAGGTGAAGCAATGCAGCCTGCGCCAGACAGCACATTATAATCTGAAATTACATCTCTAGCTCTAATGTGAATAGCCCAAAGCACCTTTGATGAAAAAACACACACGCCTTCCAGAATGTACACAGAGATCAGGCTTAGCCTTTATGTATTTGCATTCAGAGCCAACTGGCTGCATCTGTCCGCTGTAATCAGGAGACAGCACTCTGGATTGGCATGACCAAAGGACTTTACAAGGCACACAGCTCTGGGGCGAGACCTGCTGCAGCTGAGTTGCACCTCTCTGTGCTGCAGAGACTCTCCTTCACCATCAAGTGAAGAAAACAAGTGAATAAACATTATATATATTATGTATCTTCTGGGAGGAGAAACGTGCCCATCACTTGTCATGTTTGACAATTAAGATTCAGAAAATGCAAGATGGGTGTTCTGTTTTGAACTATCTTTCAGTAAAAATGAAACCCACATTCCGCATTAATTCCTTACCTTCAAGAGCCCTCTCGGGAAGTCCTTGCCATCGTTCATTCCCTGGAGGTTAGCAACGAACTCTTGGCAGGTCATCTTTTTCCCAATGTTCTGAAAGGAGTGTCAGAGAAACACAATATCATATTCCTGCTGCTTTCCGAAATGACAAGAATGAACAACATCAGATTAAATGCATTTTCCTGCTCTCCTTCAAGTCCAAGGCAGGCAGCACTAAGAGAGCATTCATGAGATTACTCATAGATGAGCATCCTTGTATGCATACAGCTAGAAAAAGGAAAGTACTTTTGCACCCAAAGGTCAACACACACCCCCCAAAGAAAACCCAGCTTAATACTGGGAGTAATGAAGAGGACAATGATGAAGATCCCTGGTAGTTGCATGGTGCCTTATACCCCATGTCTCTTGACATTTGCATAGGCTGGCTCTCTTTCCTCTCTTACTGCCTAACTCTCAGACTGAAAGTTGCCCAAATAAGCCACAAATGGATAGACTACATGTCTGTGTAGGAGCCAAACTACATCCAGAGGTTTGAGGCTGCCCTAAATGACTCTTGAACCCCTGTCTCCATCACCCCTCAAAGAAAGTGTCTATACTCGGTCCCCCAGGTGCTAGAAGGCCCCTGCTTAGCATGCAGGGAGCCTTGTGAGTGGGCAACAATTACAACACTGCATTGATGAAAACGGACACCAAAGACATCTGAGGAAAGCAGCCTGAGATGAGCTGTGAAATGTAGTATAGACAGAGTGGAAAATAGGGCTCTGTGATGGTCATGGTATCTTTGAGGATAACACCATCACCAGTCAGGAGATGGAAGTGAAGACTTTTCCACTGTCAGGGCATGCTTTTTCTGTAGAAATACAGTAGAAGAGCCCTGTGTGAGCTTTGTCTTCAGCTAGGAGGAGGAGCGCAAATTAACACAGGACTGGAGCACAAGGAAGGGCACCAGTTGGTAATACAGGCCATTCAATGTTATGAATTACATCACAGCTTAAAGTGCATAACCTCTATTTCCCTTCCATAATGTATGATCAGGAAAACCACCAAATCTCAGCCATCAGCTTCACCTAGTCGATAAGGAAGATCCCATAATAGCAGCCAGCACAAACCTACAGAAAAAAGGTTAGAAGTAACCCCGGAACAATTCATGGCTTTCCCCAGATGGCTCCTGACAGCACAGACAGGATGCAACCCCGGCTCTCTGGCGGCAAAGCTTATAGAACACAGGTCATAACTTCAGTCTTCAGGTGAAGGCTGGAGCTGGTCTAGTAGACTTACAAGTGCTTTCCTTTCTCCCTGCAACTTCAGCCTACTTCTATTTGTTTCCTCCATGCAGCAGTTCGCAGCTTCCCCATGCTGACCAAAGCCAAGAGCAAAGTGGCACTGCAGACAAATGGCTGTTTTGCTACAGGACCAAAGTTAACATCTCCATATGGTACCACAGAGGTTCCAGAAGATGTGGCTGGAGATAGCTCGAAACTCTCTAGCACCAATGTGGGTGATGACCTCTGTACAGAGAAGCAAGCACGCGTTTCCAGGACATACCTAAGCAAAAACTGTTTAGTTACAAACAGAAGTGCGGCAAGAAAGGGAAAATAAAGGGGATAAGTAAGAGTTTGTCTAGAAGAGTTAAAGGCAAGTGTGAACTGAAGGTAGAACAGCTGCATTACAGCCCTACAAGCAGTGGAGCTGATTGTGAAATAGAGGTGTCTGTGCTTATGATCAGTATATCAGTAACCAAGAGAGCTCAGTATATAGATAGGCCCTGTGATTCATTTGCTTCCTGCTCTAGCAGAATCCTGGTAAGGATGGGGCAAAGCATTATCTTTGTTATGAAACAGGCAATTAGGCTTCTCTGCAAGGGCTGTATTCCAAGTCAAAAATGCCAAACTTACCACCTATGTAGAAAAATGCAAAGCAGTAAGAGGAAGACCAAAATTAGAGGAAATCAGAGGGGTTGGAGGGAACACAATGACACACCCATGGACATAATACAAGCAGGAGTCTGGCAAATACTACAGCTGCATATACACAACAAGACACTGTCAACTGCCAGAGGGATAGGCCTCCAAAGTTACACACAGCAACAGCAATGATAGGTCAGAGCCAGATCGTTTATGCCAGTACCTACTGAAGACCTTAAGGGCCCACTAAAGCATTGCAAGGAGCAATGGGAATTGCCATCAGGCTGATGCATGACCATTATTTGGTCTCTCTCCCCGGACTGTGAGGCCAGGCAGGCTGTAAAAGCAGGAGCCCCAGGCTGCTCACCACTCTGGGGAGTGGGATACCTGTGCAGAAAGACTCGGGTGTGCTCAAGAGAAGCCATGGTGCTAAGAGACAAACTGGGGCACATTCCTGTACCCCCACTCATATTCACACATGACTGACACACCCTTCAGTAGAGAAGACTAAGCCTTCAGAGAAAAAAAATTCTTCACAACTCCCTACCCCCTCCTGCTTCCACAACCTTCAGACAAAGGCATTCAATTAATGGGAGGTGGGTCTCAGAACTCCTTGTAAACACTCAAGTCTTGGTTTTATTACCTGCAGCCTCACAGGGGCTAAGCAGCCCATTGAGACAGACCCAGGGTGCCTCCATATCCTGCTGCCCAACCTAACACCCTTAATGTGCAAAAGTTCCCAAGGGACACCCTCCTGGAAGAGCTCTTTCAAGTGCAGTGGAAGGCCAGAGAGAAGCCCCAGAGTCACTTGGCTGAAGCCACTACTTTTGCACACTATCATGCTATGCTTCCTGTGTTTTTACACACTCCATCCTAACTCCAGGGAAGAAGAAGCCTCCCATCAGCATGGGAATACCTTGCATAGCAGGTGTATTGCACCATGGGTGCTGAAATACCCATCCTAAGGCTACTGATACCCTGGAGCAGCATGACTAGGAGAACTCAAACCAGAATACTATTTCACCCAGGCAGGCAGTGGGGAGAGGTGTGCAGTGAAGAACAAAGGGCTCCCACTCAGCATGCCCACATCCCCCCTTCCTTCTCTTGGCTCTGAGTACACCTATCGTTTGTCTGTGCAAAACTCTGCTTCCACCAGATCTGCCCCCTGTAACTGAATGTCTGCAAACATCACCTTCCCTTTGTGACCTTCCTGAAACTTCTTCACCTCCCATCTTTATTCTGCCTTCCCACATGGTTGTACATACTGCAAAGGGAAGCCAATCCCAAGTACAGCTTCCCAGGTCAGGGCCTGCTGCAGGAAGAATGGTAAGCACACCAGAAAGACAGGCCTGAGGACAGAGAGTATGCTCAGACATTATGGCAACACCAGGCACAATGCCAGCTTACACATGACTGATCAAGGCATGCTGGAAAGGCCTGCCCAGGACAACAGCCTGGGTGTGCAGCCTTCTCACTGTTCACTGTCTGCAGGGGCTTAAGAAGAAAGCCACAAGCACAGGGCCTACCACCAGACCACCACGTCCCAGCATGGTATGGATAGGAGCAGTCTACATATAGCTGTGCATACTCACATGGCCATGCAGGTCTGTGTTCAGCAGCATCATGGCACAAGTGAGACAGTGAACTCCATCTGCAAAAAGAGAAACAGCCAGAGTCACATGCAAAACCACATCTGGACCTTCAAGAAGCTGAAACTGAGACTCATAGACTAATTGACTCTGTTCCCTTTATAGGAATCTGCTACATCAAGAAATACACATAATTGAGTAAATGAACAATGAGGTCATCACACAGCTGCCAAACCAGAACAGTCTATCTTTTATCTTTTAGTAACTGTCAAAACTGTCTTGCAGCACCCATGGACAAGGCAAGCAAGACAGGAAATCACACTATCACTCTTAGCTTGCTAATACCAATATTACAGTCTGAATCAACATTTTCTTCTTCATTTACTTCAGTGCAGAAAGGGAAAAGTAAAATATATTCGTTCTTGTGTAAAGAGTGGGTGCAGCAGGGTATCCCATTTTTCTCCCTCTCTGGCTCAGTCCTCATTCAGAGCTCAATTAGACCTAATTTTGGAGAAGCATAGTCAGTTATTTATGCTGCCTTGGCTCCATGTTGGGTAGAGAGCACTCCAGGGCTTTCTAAGGTGATCGTGTGGCCAGGGCCCTCAGCAATAAGCCAGATGCACGGAACCACAGAATAGAGTTGGAGGACTGAGAGACTGAAGGAAATGATTACTGGCTCAAAACAACAAAATGTGCGTGTAGGGGGAGCAGATCTGCAGAAAATGGGATGGTGCGCTGCTCCACACTCCACTCTCTGGAGCCTCTAGTTCAGAACTGCCACCAATCACTGGCACATTGAAAGCAATGCCCCACACCCCACCCTGGAGCCCCAGTCAACCTCATCTGGGGTAGCTAGATAACTGGAAGACCCCCCAGGGGTTGCTTGCCACAAGAAGCCAGAGCACACCCCAAGGTGTGTGATTGTGTCCCTATTATCTTTGGATTTTAGGCAAGCTGAAACCCTACTAGGATCCAGGGCAGTAGCTATATCTTGTTTTTTGCTCTTTCTTTTTTCTATTTTTCTTCTTTTCTACTCCTAATTTCCATTTTCTGAAATATGGGTAATTAAGGTTGGATGAGTAAGTCAATGCTTTGTGAAATGTTTTATTTTGATTGACTGTTTTAAATCGTGCCGAATTCCTGAACTTCTAAGGTTTGCTAGGAAAGTTTGGTTGTGAATATTCTGTGAACTTTTGTCAAGTTCTTTGTGCCCACCTCAGGAAAAAGTAGTAGTACTTTAAGCCCTTTTTGAATAAACTTTCCAAGCAAATTTAGAAGTCACCCTACAAGGACCATTAAGTCCAACTCCTGGCTCTGCACAGGATACACCTAAGAATCACACTGTGTGCTTGAAAGCATTGTCCAAACACTTCTTGAACTCTGTCAGGCTTGGTGCTGTGACCACTTGCCTGGGGAGCCTGTTCCAGTGCCCAACCACCCTCTGGGAGAAGAACCTCTCTCTGATGTCCAACCTAAACCTCCACTGACACAAGTTTAATCTATTCCCTCAGCTCCTGTCACTGTCACTATAGAGAAGAGATCAGTGCCTTCCCCTCCTCCTCCCCTTGCGAGGAAGCTGTAGACTGCAATGAGGTCTTCCTTCAGTCTCCTCTTCTCCAGGCTCTGCAAACTATGTGAATCTCACTGCTCCTCATTTGTCTTCCCCTCTAGACCCTTTTCCATCTTTATATAATTTTTCAGGATACTTTCTGATAGCTTTCTATCTTTCTTATATAGTGGTGCCCAAACTGCATATAGTACTAAGATCCTAGAGGTTAAGTGTGTAGGATTTAAATGCTTACTAAGTATCCGAAGCTGCAATTTCCCTCTTGCACCCTGGACTAGAGTAAGGCAGCCACATCATCAGGCAAGTCATTATTTCACTCTGGACATGATGCACTCGTTCTATCTGACTGCCTGCAGTGTCTTGAAATAAGAAAGGCAATAGGCAGAGGACAGAGACAGCACAGGAGTAGACCCTGTCTTAGTCCCAACTCTTTCCCTCCCCTGCAGGACAGCCAGTAAAGCTGAAGAGGTGCAAAGTGCCCAAACATCATCTCAATGCAACACGGGCAGGTCACAAAGCAAGGAGTAAGAAGGAGCAGTGGTACTCCAAGTGTAGCAGCCCTTTCTCACTTACACTTGAAATTAAAGGTACAACTAAACCAATAATTGCCTTCTTTTTCAACCTCCTCCTTCAGTGTGTGATCAGTGTGTGCTGCAATCACAGGGCTACAAGGCTCTGCCAGCATGTCTGGCTGAACACAGCAGTTATGCCAACAGACAGTTTGTCCTCTTCTGCAATCCCAGTTTTCTCAGGTTTGATCGATGTGCTTGTTTGTTTCCATCATCTACTTCCAAACTGACTGAAAACATTGGCAAGGAGGAGCACTCTGATGTTAGCTAGTCAAGATGAAACCATGCCAGGGTCTGGATACAGCACCCAAAATTCACCCCCACAACTGGCAAGAACTGGCATGCCTGTTGCCAGTGCATGCAGACACAAGTGCTGAATGGAGCACAGAAAGTGAACAGCCTCTCCTCCACCTGACATGGGACCTATTCTTGTCCACATGAGTGCAGCTGGAGTACAAGTACCCACACACCAAAGCCAGTGAGACCAGAAACTACAACTGACGACGAATCTGGAGGTGCCATATCTGAGGAGTAATACTGAGGAGGGCTAAACACCCTTCCTGCTGAGGGTTTCGATGCTTACTAGAGACAGTCTCTAAAGTATAGTACAGTGACTACATAGCTTCATTTTCCAGGCATACACTGTATGTGCTATTGAAGGTGAGAATGAAGGAAGACTGCAATAAGCAAAGATCTCAGTATCAGAAACGAAGTTACCTTGAGAAGAAATGGCATTTGGGTTGCACTGGTAGTATCTGCTGGAGAAGTGGATTAAAACTCTCTCCCGTTCCTGAGTTTCTCCAATAAGTGAAAAGGCCTTAAAGAAACTCCTAAAAGAGCAGTGGAAAAAAAAAAAAAGTGAAATTAAGGTAATAATCTCTTTTTGTTTCACACAGTGCACAGAGCAAAGCACACATCACAGCAAGAAGTACATAAGCACACATTCAGTTCCAAGGAGCCTTTCTAGGAAATTGGGTTATTATTCCGCATGCAGTTAACTCCAACATTATAGTAAATGAAGGAAGCTTTCAATTACCACTGGTCTCAGCCACAGAATATACAAAATAATAAGTAATTCACCATTTGAAAGAGCTGTTCTTACTTTTAATTTTCTTTTCTATGGGCAATGAACTGGAACACGTGTCTTTTATGCACGACAAGATATCCAGGATGTTCTCTATTGTCCTCTAATTGCCTACCACCCCTGCACCTTTTAACTTTACTTCATTAATAACGCTCTCCAAATCAGAGAAGTTACTCCAGGTGGTGAAGTCAAGCAAGTGCACAGCACTCACAGCTAGCGGCCAAAGTGTGGTCACTTACCAGAGTGGCCAGGACCACATCAGTCAGGGAGGAGTGTGACTACTTGACCTGCAGAAAATACCTGAGCAAAAGATCAGAAGACTTGCAACATCTCCCACTGAGCTTCAACAGGAGGAGGAGTAACTTGGCCCTCCCGAGGTTTTTGCTCATGAGAGCCCAAGGTGCAGGGCTGGTGCATATCTGGGCACACCCACTGGATACAGCCAGCAAGCCTGTGCAGAGATGTGGGGAGGACACACATCTTTCACTTCTATTCTCCTACTTGAACACCCCTCCTCTTAACCACACTGCAATTCTTCCCGCTAGAAAAATGTGTCTCACAGCCAAAGATGACCTTCTGCATTCATTTATCAGGATGCTTCTAAGAAAATACTGAAAGCATAAAACTTCTGGATCTGAAGTAAGAAGACATACAGAATGACTGTCTAATAGACAATTTTTAAACATGCCATGAGACTGAAATTAACACCAAGTGTGAGAGTAATGGAATATATTCCTGGAACATTCAAATCTATCTAGTCTCAATGCACAAACTTTAGTTTTTTCTCTCTGATGTAAGGTCAGAGACAAGCTGTACTTGCAACAATCTCACACCCACACAGAGTGTGATCTGCCTGGTAATAGATTAATTTCACACATAACGTATTGCAAATAATCCAATTCACAAGTAGATGCAAGCAAATCTTCACAGGGTTTCTCTCTCCTTCCTACTTTGTGCTCCTGTCCTAGTTGTGGCCAGGACAGAGTTAAGTTTTAATATAAGGGCTGATGTTATTTCTGATCCTCTTGATCCCAGCTCATATTTACAAAAAGTGAGCAATATGCACTATTACTAGAACTACAGAGCCCCAGCCAGGTAGAAGAAAGGGAAAA
>VWZS01002386.1:0-10429 GCA_013397075.1 Rhabdornis inornatus | reverse complement strand
AATGCTTGGTTCCTTCCCCCGGGCANGGAATGCTTGGTTCCTTCCCCCGGGCAGAGCATCTCACAATGGAATGATGTAATTTTATGAGTCATGCAGTGAGGCTTGATGGCCCATTAACAGAAGATACCCTCTGGAGGGAGTTATGAGGGATGGGTCATGGAAGAGATAAAGAACACTGCCCCACCTGGTTTTAACAGATGGTGATAGAATACATACTTTTGGTTACATCTTACATTGTAACCCAAGACACTAGACAATAGCACTAAGTGCCACATCCAGTGTTTTCTTAAACATCTCCAGAGATGGTGACTCTATCATCTTCCTGGGGAGCCCATTCCAGTGTCCAATCAGTCTTTCTGTGAAGAACTTCTCCCTAATGTCCAGCCTAAACTTCCCCCGGTGCATCTTAAGACTGTCTTCTCTTGTCCTATTGCTAGTTACCCAGGAGAAGAGACCAACGCTGAGCCTCCTCCTCTCCAGCCTAAACAACCCCAGCTCCCACAGCTGCTCCTCATAGGACTTGTGCTCCAGACCCTTCTCCAGCTTTGCTGCCATTCTCGGGTGTATTGGGTTTGCATGGCGTGGTTTTCACAGCAGGGGGCTGCAGGGATAACTTCTGTGAGAAGCTGCTAGAAGCTTCCTCCACATCCAGCAGAGACAATCCCCGGTGGCTCCAAAGATGGATGTGCTGCTGGTAAAGACTGGGCCAATTAGAAATTGTGGTAAAGCCTCTGTGATATTTAAGAGGAAAGTAAAAAAAAGTTGCAGCACAATTGAAATTGCGGTCAGAGAAGAGCGAGGTGAGAACATGTGAGAGGAACAACTCTGCAGACCCCAAGGTCAGTGGAGAAGGAGTGGGAGGAGGTGCTTCAGGCACCAGAGCTGGGATTCCTCTGCTGCTTGTGGTGAAGACCATGGTGAAGCAGGCTGTTCACCTGCAGCCCGTGGAGATCCACAGGGATGTGGACATCCATGGGGATGTGAAGATCCACCCGTAGCCTGTGGAGGAAGAGCCCATGCTGGAGCAGGTAGATGCCTGAGAGGTGGCTGTGACCCTGTGGGATGCCCATGGAAAGTGGAACCCATGCTGGACCAGCCTGTACTTGAAGGACTGCACTCCATGGAAGAGTGACCCATGCTGCAGCAGTTTGTGGAAGACTGTTGCCCATGGGATGGACTCCCATTGGAGAAGTTCACAGAGAACTGTCTCCCATGGGAGGGACCCTGGAGCAGGGGAACGACTCCTCTTCCTGAGCAGCATCNTCCTCTCCCTGAGCAGTGGGAGAGGCCATGGAACTGATCATGACCCTCATTCCCTGTCTCCCTGAGCCACTGAGGGAGGAAGTAGAGCTGGGAAGGGGGGAGTGGTGGGGGGGAAGGTGTTTTTCCCGGTTTTATTTTACTTCTCATTATCCTGCTCTGATTTTGTTAGTGTACTAAATTCAATTAATATCTCTAATTATGTCCTGTTTCGCCCATTATGGTATTTGAAGTGTGATCTCTCTCTGTCCTTTATCTCAACTCATGAACCCTTCATTATATTTTCTCTCCCCTGTCCATCTGTGGAGGGGAATGATAGACCAGCTTTGGTAGGTGCCTGGCATTCAGCCAATGTCAACCCACTACATCTGGACATGCTCCAGCATCTTAACATCCTTCCTAAACCGAGGGGCCCATAACTGGACACAGTACTCAAGGTGCAGCCTAACCAGTGCTCAGTACAGAGGGAGAATAACTTCCCTAGTCCTGCTGGCCACACTATTCCTGATAAAGGCCAGGATGCCATTGGCCTTCTTGGCCATGTGGGCACACTGCTGGCTCATGTTCAGCCTGCTGTCAATCAGTACTCACAGGTCTCTTTCTGCCTGGCTGCTGTCCAGCCACTCTGTCCCCAACATGCAGTGCTGCAGGGGGTTGTTGTCACCAAAGTGCAGGACCTGGCACTTGGTCTTGTTAAACCTCATATTGTTGGATTCGGCCCATCTATCCAGCCTGTCGAGGTCCCTCTGCAGAGCCCTCCTACCTTTCAACAGATCGACACATGCTCCCAGCTTAGTGTCATCTGCAAATTTGGTAATGGTAGACTTGATCCCCTCATCCAGATCAATAAAGATATTAAACAGGACTGGGCCCAACACTGATCCCTGAGGAACACTGCTAGTAACTGGCTGCCAACTGGATGCGACACCATTCACCACCATTCTCTGAGCTCAGCCATCCAGCCAGTTCCTAACCCAGCAAAGAGTGCTCCTGTCCAAGCCGTGGGCTGCCAGCTTTTCCAGGAGTATGCTATGGGAGACAGTGTCAAAGGCTTTGCTGAGGTCCAGGTAGACAACATCCACAGCCTTTCCCGCATCCACCAGGCGGGTCACCTGGTCATAAATGGAGATCAGTTAGGTCAGGCAGGACCTGCCCCTCGTAAACACATGCTGGCTAGGTTTGATCCTCTATCTGTCCTGTAGGTGATGTATGTGATGACTGATGAAGAACCAGTTCTGATTTCCTGGAACTGATTCTTGTCAATTAATATTTACGTAATTACATATTTACTTTTCATGTACATATTTTCCAGACATTTACTTTCTTCCAGTGTCACAAAGCTCCTTCAGGCAGGAAAAGTAACAAAAGCAAAGGATAAAACTGTCTATAAAATAGCTTTATATATGATCCAATTCTTGTTCTTGATTACCAGTAATAATTATTCTCATTCCTAGCAAATACCACAGAGACTTGCAAATTAATTCAATAATTTTGTAAAATTGTTTCTTCATTAAGTGATAGCATTCCCCAAATATACAGTTCGCTATAACATCTGGATCATTTCATCATCCCATTATTTCCTTTTCAAACCATGCTCCATCATGTTCAAGCCCAAAGCTCACCACTGCAATTCAACTATTTGAAACTTACACCACCACTTATTTCCAGTTTCAAATGTATCACCATGTCCAACCCTAACACTCCTATTTAGCATTCCTACTGTAACACAAATTACTGATGCCCTAAACAAAAAAAACCACACACACACAAATCCCACCATGTCTGGCTTATTTTAAATATGCTCTTTTCAAAATCATGTCTCCCCTGGTTAGCCATCAGTGGTTCTTACATTATATAGTAGCTATGACCCATACATTTGAGGTGGCATGATCAGATGAGCCCTGGTCAGATTTGGAAACACATTTCCACTGCGAATGGACATACTGCCTGTCAAAAGGTTATTCCCACTGCATACAGGGACAGGTCATATTACTACAGTGTAACACAAAAGTGCAAGTAGTAATCCACATACATGTTTTTCTTTCCAAAAAGGGCATATGTGAGACACTGGAACAGAACATCCTTATTATTATTTGAAATGAGGGGTGTCATGGTTTTGATTTGCCAATTAAGATATACTCATTTTCTGTTGTGAGACAGAACCAGGAGTAGAAGCAAGGCAGGCCTAAAACTTAAGAGGGTATAACAAGAAATTTATTAACTACACAAAAGGGAAAAAAAAAATCCAGAATAAGATTGTCAGACCACTCTTTCCTTCCCTTTCTCAACCTTCATAACAACAGAACAACATACAAGAAACTGCTTCAATTAATTCCCAACTCAAACAGTCCCTTCTTCCGTTCACTTTGGAGTGAGAAGCTTCCTCTTGTTAGGTTATAGGGATTTTTCCACAAGAAAGTAGAAAAACAGTCTTCTCGTGGTTTCATTTTCACGATTCTGCATCCGCCCGGTATCTGCAGTCGTGGCACTCCTCCCAACTCCACAGCCTTCCCAAAGCTGTACTTGTGGGTCAATGGTCAAAATACATGGGGTATTACTTTTAAGAATGAAATGTTCCAAAGCAAAGGTTCTCTTCATCTCTTTTCTCTCTGTTCATGCTTCATTCTCTGAAAACCGAGACTCCCCTTCTTTCCTCGGGACAACAGATTCTCACACAGGTGCTTTTGGTCAAATTACTATCAAATGGAACATTTCCAACCCCCCATGTCTTCTTCATGGTTTATAGGAATATTCAGTACATCAGTTCATCCCTACAATCTTACAAAAGGATTTTCAGCCATTTTCACAGCATCTCCTCATTCTCCTTCCATCTAAAAAACTTAAGACTTAGCTTTTGCTTCACTGACTTCAGAGTATCTCCTTTTTCCTTTCCACTCCAGGGAGGATTGAAAAAGTCCGCAAGTCTCATCTGAACATTAAAAGAGTTAAGATTTTTGCACAGGGAAAAGGAAAAAAAACCCAAGGCCACAGTGCTGGAGCTTTGCCAGGATCTCAGAAACCAGCCATGCTGGGGAAGGGGGGGAAAGCGGCTGGGATTTTTATATTAGTTTGAGTCTCTCTGGTCACTGTCCATGGCCACCCCCTCTCTCCCCCTCTCTGCCAGGACATGCCAGCTCCCCAGACAGGGGGCCCGGCCCGGCCCCCCTGTCAGGCCCACAGGCCTGCAGTGGAGCCAGGCCAGGGCCCTGTTACCTGCACTGCTGCCGGAAAAGCCAAGAGGCCTCAGTTCCGGATTACCTCCTTCAAAATGTGTGTTCACGGGGCGAACTAACTTTCTTCAATTGGTTCTTCACGCTGTCAATAACCAAACCAGCCTCCAATTGGTCACTATCAACTCCCAGGGGAGTACTCACAGAGAGAACTTCTCTATGAGTTTTTCCTCCCCAGGTCAAACTATGACAAGGGGATAGATGGGCAATGGAAAGTTTCCTTAAGCAATCCAACTATAGGAATCAGCCTCCTAAAAATGCTTTAAGAATTCTGCCTCTTACAATAGCAACTACTTCAGTTGCTTTCCTCCCCTTTAGTTAAAAATTTATATATGCAAATATGCATCTACATGTAGATAATCACACATA
Source organism: Rhabdornis inornatus (assembly GCA_013397075.1). Lineage (NCBI taxonomy): Eukaryota > Metazoa > Chordata > Aves > Passeriformes > Rhabdornithidae > Rhabdornis > Rhabdornis inornatus. The sequence goes on along the minus strand of VWZS01002386.1, from coordinate 5,570 downwards.
TACACAGACTTTACATTCTGTACAAGACAAAATAACTTTGAAGGCATAAATCTTAATGTCAGTGACAGGAATATTTTGGTGAACCATTACCATAAATCTGACAAACACTAATTTGATGGGTGACCGTATCTGTTTGCTGCATGAACACCCTAGACACTCTATTGAGAAAGCCTAAAGCAACTGTTTTTTCCCTGTAACACCATCTGGATATGGCAGTAAGAGCCAACCCAGTGCCATTCATACATGAATCAAAGCACATGCTAATGCCATCATGAAGTCATACACATAAAAATGCGATCTGAGAACTCTATGCAATTTTCCGAGATTCCTCAGCGAGGAAATCTCAGACTTAGCACAAGTCAAGCTAAGTGCATGAAGAGGGGAAAAGGGTGGAAAAAATAAGTGTTTAATGAGCTTGGCCTTCCCAAGGAATGTTAGGCCACCCATTGTATTGGAAAAGGCTCATGTCACACTTGAGTCATGGCACTTATCAGGGTGCCCCGTTACAAAAATTGATCTGGAAGTTTTTTTAACTGCCTGTTTCAAACAGAAAGGTTGCCCAGAAATATGAAAAGGTTTCTGAGGTGTAAATATTGCATTTTCTTGTTTAATACCAAGCTAACAGAATTTGCAGTGTTGCAGACAATATTGAAAACACCTCTCATTAAACTTCACCATGGCACTCGATCAAAGTACCAAGAGCCCCTTATTGAACTTCTTTAAATATTACAAATATAAGAGCAAGTCCAGCTATGCAGAAACTAAAAGTAAAGAATTTTTTTCTGTCTCCAAAAAACAAAATATGGCTTCCCATGATACAGCTTAAAAATTTACAAAAAGTACTATATAATGTCCTGGGTAACCCAAATTGTTATTGTATGCCATATCTATCTGTGCCCAAAATTGTTACTGTCTCTTTAAGACCCTGTGGCCAGAAACAAAAACACTGAGCTGGGGTGGAGGGGAGGTGTGTGAAGGATCTTTTTAAACTCAGGATCATTCAGGCAGAGCTTTCTTCCCTCTTGGCTCTTGTTCTTTCTCTTTTGTTCTTGCAGGGAGAGAGTTGAGGCAGCACAGGCAGGGGCCTCCCTTCGTTTTTTTTTTTGTCTCTGGCCTCTGGAGGGGGTTGTTTTGGGCAGGTCTCTGGGTGGCAACAGCNAATTTATGAGATCATTCCCATTGAATATATTTTCTTTATTCTTTTGCATTTCATGAAAGATTTTAGTGTTCTTTTTAACTTCTTTCAGATCAGTCTATATTTTCAGTCTGATCTATGTATATACAGCAATTGTTGTTGGTAATTGTGGAAGCCAAAAGCAATTTTGTTCAATAACCTCTGAAAGGTTGGTAAACTTTGTTTTTAAGGCACTGATTGTATCATCAGGCTTTACTGATTTATGGAGACTTGGGTTTTCTCTCCTTCCAGGAGGGGTATCACCTTAGCTGGAGTGAGATTTCAGAGAATCTGTTTGGTATGGAGTTCTCACTTATTTGAATACTTTCATTAAATGTATGGAGAACTGAGACCAAACTAGTAATCATAATTTATCAGTGTCACAGCTTGCATTAGTTTTACATGAGAATTTCCTTTTCCAAGGGTCAAGTAACATTTGTTGTATGTGTGTTTAAGAAACACAACATTTTTAGTTTTTGTTGGGATAGCTAATTAGCCATGCTGCATTGTTGCAAACATTGACTTGCAAGCATTAAAATGTAAACAATACCATAACTAACATTTCTGGTTACAGCAGATTCATTAGTTATTGTGCTGTCCATTATTTCTTCTCTGGATTCAGAACTGGTTTTATTCACTTAGAGGAGGCCAGGAATTTCAGTAGTTTTCATAGCTGTGCAGGTAGTGGACAGTCTTTTCATTGCTGCTTGAATGGTTTTTTGTTCCATGTCTGGATACACACCTAGCTTCTGTCTAGTGAAAGTATGCTTAAACATTCAAGGTTATTAGAGAAATAAAAATAACAGAACTTAAGCAATAATAGATATGTTTTTTATAAAGAGTTGTGATAGTGGTTCCTTTTCTGGCCTGTAGTTGTAAACACATTGCTAGTCTCACTGCTGCCACACGAAGGCAGTGCAGGAACTGTTTACAAGGCTTCATTGGGAAATTGGTCTTTTCAGAGCAAAACCAGGTTTATTACAGAAACAAGGACAGTTTAGAATGTGGGGAATACCCATCGGGAGCTAATCCTGTCTTGGTGGCCATTAGAATCAGTAGCTGCTCAGGCCATTGGTTCTCGAGTGTCTGTCAGTCATAGGTACAATTCCAATTTGAAGCAACTTTACTATGACTGGTTGGCCCATTGTTAAGTTATTCTGAAAAGTTTCAGTTCTGTTATTTGGAGTTGTTTTAAAAGACATAGGACTCAGGAGAGCTCGTGAAACCAGGCCGCCCATCGGCCCATATTGGTTGTTTATCTGGTACAGTGCAGAAGGTAGTCTTTTATCCCACCCAGGCTTTTGTGACTTAAGGTAATGTTTTAGTAAACCATTGGCGTGCTCCACAATTCCATTTGCTTGGGGATAATAAGATGTATGGAAAATCCATTTGAAACCTTCCTTCTTGGTCCAATCCTGTACCACCATGCTGGTGAAGTATGCTCCATTGTCGCTCTGTATAGAGTCTGGGATAGGGAGACTGGAAAACCAGTCGCTAAGCCCTGAGATAGTAGTTTCTGCAGTGGCCCTTAATAGTCCAGGTATAACTTCTACACCTGTTAGCATGTACTTGTAACTATTAGATGTTTTCATAGGTCCAGTATAATTTATTTGCCAGGTTGACCAGAGTGTCTTTTTACTTTTGATGTGTAAAGGTGGTGCCAGGTCTGGGTGATTTTGTTCAAGCCTCAGCTGGCACTGAGGACACTGTGTGAGAAAGTCTTTACGCATCTTCCTGGTTATTGGCCAGCCCCTGTTTTGTGCTGCAAAAAATAAGGTGTCTAGTATGGCCTAATTTATAATGCAATTATTTACCAAATCGATATCAGTGTTCTGGATGGATTTTTATCTTTCTGATTTTTGTCAGCTTATCCACTTTGTTGTTACAATAGGCTTGTAACGGTTGAGTTTTTTGCATGAGTTTTAACTCAACCTATATGGATTTATCAGGACTGAGTCTGTAAAAACAACCATTCAAATTTTCCCTCTGTCAAACCTTTTCCATTCATTTGTTAATCTAACACTTCGTCTAACACAATCATTATGTGGCACCAGCCCAGATAATCATATGAAATTTATCATAGTCTTTGTCTTTCTTTTTAGTACCAGTATTATTGCTTTCAATTCTTTTACTGGTACACTTGGTACACTTCCCAGTTTTGTTTTCTTTATCACTTGTACTCGTTTCAATATTTAGAGCTATTGTTCTGTATTTCTATAAACACAGGGGTATTCATGAACCAATGTTGCTGTAGAGTGAGATATTACTAGCATCAGACTTGTCTTTGCAAGCAGGCAGAGTTTTGGTGGGTTGAGAGACAGAGGAAACTTTTAATCTCTCTCACAGGCAGGAGGAGTTTCTACTGTCTATCTCTTCTTTCAGCAGTACTAAGCTGTTCTCTTGGCTGTCTGGAATACAGCAGTGACACACACACAGGTAACTCCTATATACACACAGCTATATTTTAAAATGAAAGTTAAAGTATCTGAGTGTCTTGAGGTGACTGTATAACGCCTGTATCCCCAAATCGTCTATTCTGTTGGTGTTGAATATTAAATTCTGCAACTTTAAGACTGGTTCCAGGAGTGAAAGGGGGGAAAAAAGAAGTACAGGGTGTGTTATCAAAAACTGCACTGGCTCCCCCGCATTCCTGCTCTCAGAACGTGTTGTCTGCGGTAGACAGTGAAAGAAAACTCTCCTTTACTCTTGGTTAGTTTTTTTCCTGGCTAGCTGAGGCAGAGAAGCTCCCTGGATTGTTTTTCTTCTTTTCCTTTTTCCTGGAACTGTTTTAACCTGCTCTGAACTAAAAAACCCAGAAGAGCACCAGGAGCTCACACCTGTGGCCCACCGGGCCTGGCCTGGGCCGCAGCATTCCCCAGCACCGGAGGGACTGAGAACAGCCTGAGTGAGCTGGGCAGCCCACGGAAAGAACTCTTCTAAATCTGTCATCTCTTCGAAACAGCAAGAAGTTTTGCTGTTTAGTATTGCTCATTTTTTGTGCTGCAAGGTGTGTTGCCTGTTGAATAAACAGTTGTTTTTTTCCACTTCTCTCCGTGTAAGTTTTTTCCCGAGCCGATTGAGGGAGGGACTGCTTAAATCTTTTTTTTCTAAAGAAACCCCATTCAAAAGTTTCCTCCCAAATTTGCCCTAAACCACAACTCTGTGGCGAACTCTGTGGCTATCACAGAAAAGCCAGGAACTTCACCCCTTAAAAGGGAATTTGGTATTTAGCAGAAGGCAGCTAATATGCAAACTGCTATTTATTTATGTGTAAATGCTTGCAGTGTAGCAGTGAAAAGGTTCTGTACTAGGATTATATTCTGAGAATCAATTTTTAAACACTGGTTTCTGTTTGGCTTTTTTATTAGCCAAACAGAAGAGTTGTAAGTAGAATGCATTTTAAATATAATGCTTTTTTTTTTAAAAAAAATCTTAATTACATCAAAACAGATTTTAGCAGTGTAAGAAAGCACTTTTCATTAGAGTCAGCTTAACCAATTCTAATTTTATTTATATTTAAAATTTAAGAATTTAAATTTAGCTTTTAGCTTCTGTAGGAGAGATTTTAAATTTAAGTGTTAACTACAAATTTTTAAACGTTTCTCTGCTCTTACAGCTAAGAGGAGTAATAGGGATAATCAGAAGCTGTTGAAATGCAGGAATGTGTCTAGGAGTAGTTGACTCCAGGGTGTCCAGCTTTTAGGGTTTGTTGTTTTCTTTCTGCTGTAAAGGAGTGTTAAGGTTTTTTTTCTGTGAGGTGTTTGAATTGCCGCTTTCCTTCCCACTGCTTGTNGTTGTTGGGGGTTGAATTTTTCCCTTTTCTTTCTGTGGAATTTTTCCCATTGTTATGCTAAGTATTTTGGGCTACACCCAAGCTCAGATGCTAGTAAGTTTCTCTTGGAGGAGGTGGGGAGAGGGGGAACATCGGAAAAGTAGAGGTGGGGTAAGGGCCCGCTCTCTCGGGCTCTGGCTCTGGCTCTTTGGCTGGTCTGGCTCGGAGAAGGACGGTCGCTAGAAACTCCGCTCTGCCATCCCGACGCGGGGGAGTTGCCTTCCTTGGCTGTGGGATCCCTCAATCTCCCTGCTCGGACGCTCTCTCTCTCTCTGGCTTTCTCTCTCTCTCTCTCTCCTGCATCTCCTGCCGAATTCAGCACATCCTTTTGGAACATCGGGATCCGTGAGCAGCGTCTCCCCTCCGCTCTTCCCATCTGGGACACAGACGCCATTCACTGCAGCGCCCCTCCAGCCACGTGGGATCACCGCATCTCCTCCCTGCTCACCGAGAGCTGGCAGGCAGCGCCAGAACGGTAACTGCACCACAGAGGAAAGGTGTCCACAACCGAGAGAACTGTTTACTGGGTTTTCTGGTCTGGTGCTGTTGATCTCGCAGTTATTG
>VWZS01002384.1:0-18550 GCA_013397075.1 Rhabdornis inornatus | reverse complement strand
GGGGTGGGGGACAACACCACGATATTAGAACCAGGTAAAAGGAGGGGTGGGGAGCAGTTGCTGACTCTCCCTCACTCTTGGCTTCAGAGGAAGAAGGTCGCTGCTACTCCCCGCCCTCCTTCCGCCGTCCCAAAGCTGGGAGCTGCCTCTCCTATTGTTGGACCCCGCACCCCAGGCCTGCTAGGACGCCCTCCCACTTTCAGCTTGCTGTTTCCAAGCATCCTGCCTCTCCTCCATCCCTTCCCATCTGGGACACAGCCACCATCACGCCAGAGCCCCTACAGCCACAGGGGATCATTGCATCTGCCCATCAGGAGCCTGCCAGCGCTCCCTGCCAGCTGTGACGGTAACTGCACCAAAGGGGAAAAGTGCCTGCGGGTGAGAGGATTGGAACTGTGTTACTGTTCTGTTTCTTGTTAATTCCATAGTTGTTGTTTTGTTTGCCTTGTTATATATACTTGTATATATATGCAAAGAACTTTTATTCCAATCCCCATATCTTTGCCTGAGAGCCCCTTAATTTCAAAATTATACAGAGGGAGAGGATTTACTTTCTCCATTTCAAGGGAAGGCCCTGCTTTCCCTAGCAGACACCTGTCTTTCAAAGCGGGACAATTGGTTTGCTCCAACCCCTGTCCAATCTGGCCTTGAACACTTTCAGGGATGGGGCAGCCATCTCAAGGAAAGCCATCTCCAGGACAGTTTCTCCAGGAAGCCTGTGCCAGGGCCTCAACACCCTCACATGGAAGAATTTCTTCCCATCTAACCCTGCCCTCTGGCAGTGGAAAGACATTCCCCTTTGTCTTGACACCCCAGATCCTTGGAAATAGTCAGTCTCCATCTTTCCCACCTGCTCCTTTTAGAAGCGGGAAGGCCACCATTAGGCCACCCCAAATATGCTCTGGCTACTGTTCTTAGGGACAATTTATCAGAGCCTTGCTGGCTGGGATTCTCATTTGTTAATTCATACATCGTAGATGCTAGTGGATGTTCAAAGGGAACAAAATCTTTGATTTGTACCCAGTATCCTGTTTCTGGGCACCAAGAGGTTTGTTTAGTGGGAATGATGGAATTGGTGGAATTGTGGGGTCACGCACCTAAAATTTTTGTCAGGTTCGGGCTCATCTCTCAAGCACTAACTATCCACTGCCATCTTGGTGAAGAGAATCCTACATCAAAACAGATTTTTTCAGGCTGTGATCCATCTTGTGATTAACTGCAAACCATGCAGTGGGGTCCATCCTGCACCACACAAACCTGCCATTCCAGTATAGACAGCTGGGCTGAGCAGCACCACTGCCTGTCGTGACCTCAGCACAACAGTTGTCCCTAATTGGCCATGTGGGAGCTGTGCCAAGGAAACCATTCTGTGGAGTTGCCAGATCTGGCAAACTCAGGTGAATTATGCCTGGCATGCATGTTGAAGTGAACCTCTTCACCATACATTTCCACAGTTACCCAGACACCCTGCAATATCGAGATTAACCCTTTGGCAGAAGGAAGATCCTCACTCCTTGGTTATGGATCTCTTAGGTGGAGAAAGGGACAACCAATATTTCACCTACTCAGGAAAATATAGCAAATGGAACTACCACTGCCATGCAAGCATTTCACAATAAGTGGCCCAGTTATCACAGGCTGCTGCTTAGGAGTGCCACCCAGCCTGAGATTAGTTGCTGGATATAGAAGGTGGTGTCTGCATGTTAGTAAATACTACCTGCTGTTGTCTATGTAAATCAAGATCAATGCATAGAGACCAATTTTAAATTCTGGAGGAGGCTAAAGCCCTCAAGTGATGTGACAACCAATAATAATTAGTGTAAAATAGTTGTATTGTCACCATGGCTTAGCTTTTGTGTCCCAGGTCTCAGGGCAGGTATCAACAGGTTTTGGCTGTTCTTATTCTCTAAGAAAAAGGTCTTTAAATGGATGTTCAGCTCTGTTCAGCTCCATTATCCCTGAGGGCAGTTTCCAGGGCATTCTATCCACTCCTTCCTTGAAAAACTGAGAATTTGCTCTCCTGAACTTTAGTGTCTTAATCACATCCAGACTCTTAAGTGCTCTTGCATGTAAAAGTCAATATATAGAGTGTGGAGGGAGCAGAGGATGTTCCTAAATCTGAGGGCCCTTTTGAGTCCCCAGAGCAGGCCCCCTGGAAGACCATAGCATAAAAGATAACAAACTGCTTGTAGAATGATGAACCCAAGAAGGAATGCAGACCCCCTTACTAGACCCCTTGTTATCTATCTGTAATATTAGTGGTTCACTTTCTAGCTTTGAATGTAAAATCCCTCATGGATTGGTTAGAATTTAGAATTCCCTTAGCTATTGGTGAAAAGTGTAAAACCCTATAAAGGTATAAAAACCCTGAAAAATCCCTAACCGTTGAATATGTAAGAATGGATACCTTAATGTAATAAACCATGGAATTGTGCCTCTGTTCATATTCCGGTCTCTTCAGCCTGCTGGTTTGAGAGCACGCTCCAAGCCAAATTCTATCCGGGACGAGCTTGGAAGCGTGTTTTGTCGCTGAGGACTGCTCATGGCAGTCTTGGGGATCCCCGGGGGACCCCAGAAACCCGCACCAGTGACAGTAGACAAATGTTTACAAAAGCCAGTGTGAATGAGCCTGGGGGGAAAAACATTTTAAAAACAGTTCTAATGCCAAGGATCACAGCCCAGCACTCAGAATTCACAGCTGGCACTCACTCCCAAGTGCTGCAGCAATACTGAGTCCCAAGGCACGGGAAACTGCCATTGCCATTGCACCCCTTGCACTCCCCTGGAAAGGCAAGTGCTGGCACACTGCTGCTGTCCTTCCCTACACATGGATTTCAGCAAGACCTTATTGGTTCTCATGTTGTGCATTCTCAGCTGTAAACTGCAAATGTGGTACGATCAGGAAACGGTTCCTTGTTACACTGCATCAGCAACGGTGGAGATGATTCCATTCCTGGCAATTCAACAGAGTATAATTTACAGGATGAGTAAAGTCACCTGTACAGCGTCACCCGTAGCTGAAATTAGATTCTGTTCCTAATTATTTCACAGAAATTTTGGGGGACTTTGAACACACCCTCTAATACTTGCTCTGTTTATGCAGCTGTAAAATGGAATTTTAAAAAATCCATTCCATTCTAACAAGAGTGCTACAAGGTAGCACTTCTTCTGCATGAAGTGCTTTTACTTCTCCAAAGGAGCAGTGCTTTCCTTTGTAAGTGGAAGATCAGTGATTTTTCCCATCCTTTTGTCACAGGACAGGAAATCCAAGGAGCAGGCAGTACCTGCTGTGTGCCGGCAGCATCCTCCCGGTGTCCCCCTTGTACCGCAGAGCGCTTAAAGTGCCTCCAGCCCTGCCACTCCTCACGTGAATTCACCGTGAGCCCAAGGGATGACCCTGCTGGAATTATCTCTGAGAGGGTGACGGCTAGGAATTCACACCTGAGAGGTCACATGGCTGGGAATTCACACCTGAGGGATCACTGGCTTCCAGAACATCAGGTAAGTCATCTTACCATGGGAGAAGTCTGCAGAAGCAACAGCAAACTACAGCTAAAAGATCTACAGTGTAAGTTATTCCGTGGCAATTCCTCATCTGCTGGAAACAATAAGAGATGTAGCAGCTGCTTCACCCTCAACAGAGGAGTGTCCTGGGTGTTGCAGTTTAAGGACCCGAAGCACCATTTCATAAAGGTGAAAAGCCAAAAAGCCCTCTGCAGTGAAGTTTCCCTCCCAGAGCTGCTGTGCACAGCTCACACAGCGCAGAGGAAGCATGAGAGGGTGCAATCTGCTAGTGAGTCCTGCCTCAGAAGTGTCAGCAGAGAGGTAGACTAGGAATGATTATCAGGTTTCTTGGTTTCTTTTCTTTCTTGCATACTGGACTACTCGAAGGGCTGTGTTATTGAACAAAATAATTCTTTGTGACAGACTCCTCTAAGCTTTATTCTCCACTTAAGATTCTTCAGTATCCTGGAAAAGACCTGCTTTCCCCTTGCTGTCTGTTTATCTTCTGCTACACCTTGGCAGGCAAAATAAAAAAGAGTTACTGAAATCCTGCTTTGGAGAGGAGAAAGAAATCACCACAGGCAACATCTTTTAGATACTAAAAGGAGATTTTGTCATCTAATGGAAAGGCTTAAAAAACCCAAAATGCCTTCTAAAGGGAATTATTCAGGAGGAATATTTACTAAGCGCAACTTTTTTTCTACTGAGACTGAGTATGTCCAGCTTCATTTACCCTTTTGCCACAGAAGGAATTATGACATGCTTTTACAATTTGGTATCCTCTTTTAAATACTTACTTGTGAGATTTAATATATCACTTTAATGGTAGTAGATGGAGAAAGGAATAGAGCCTTTCCCTCAAAATATTACAAATCAATAATCTAAGAAATATATCTTTGTAAATGAAAAATCATGGTAATTCTCTTTGATTATTGAATAGATATATGACCAACTTAAAAGGTGACAGTATATCTTCTCTTATAAACCAATTTCCCTGGTATTAAAGCTAGGAATTCAGACACCTTCTTATTGAAACCTTGCATCTTGTGTTATGTGATAAATGCTCTTGTGGCCATGTTACATATTTAGAATGAATACCTTCATTAAATTCCCATGCTTTCTCTTCCCAGACCTGTGCAGTTTTGACCGGATTTGTTTCTTCCAGGAGTGATATTTGGCATTCAGAACAGCCAGTCCTTTGTAGGTTAGGGATACTATAGGATGTAACTGTGGATATAACCACCAAAGAGGAGAAGAAAGTCCTTCAGACTTACTTTCCGTGTTTGTGATATGCCTTTTAGTAATAGATTCACTGGTAATTATCTATTCCCCATGGACATGCTGAAGGGACAAAACAAATAAACTGATGGAAAAGGATAGCTAATTATTTTTTGTCTGTTTTTGTTTCTTTGTTTTGTTGTTGTTTTTGGTGAAAGGAATTACAGGTGTCTGTTTCCAAGTACATCTTTTTAATCTATTTCCCTAATGTCTATTGACTAAAAGTAGTCATAAAGGTATATTTGCAAGAAGAATTTGTTCCCATTTACAGCATAACACAAATAAATCCAAAATGTTAATGTTTACTTCTTCACATCCAGATAATTCTAAGCAAAGTCAACCTTGCAAGCAAAAATAACCTATTTGGTTATTATTATTTGGTTAGTTATTATTTATTAACCTAATTGGCACAGAACTATTGTGGAGGACTAGTCTCATTATGCTCAGAAAGTATGAAGATGATTAAGAGTGGAAGTTCACATTTGTAGAGATATTTGGGAACTCAACCTGTCAGAGCGTAGCATGGAGCAAAATTTTATCTTACGTGTTTTAAGAACACAACAATAAACAACAGGTGTATAAAATAGCAAAATATTTTCCAGAATGTCTTTATAAAAGAATCTGAAAAGATACACTGGAAGCTAGGAAAAAGTAGCATCTGAATGTTTGTTTACCTGAAGTATTTATACTGGTTTGAGACTCAAAAGTTTGGATAGAATTCTCATAAGATTTGTAGTTTCTTCTGGGATTTCCAGTTCTTATGTATTGTGATCCTAATCTTATGCAGAAAAAGAAATAAAAAACCCCACATGTGGCTGTGCAGTTTACAATCTTAACAAGACTGGTGGGAAAATAGCTTTAAAATCAGCATCCTCAGTTCTGAAATTTCTGCAGTGGATCAGCTATGCTTTAGTAACATTATTCCCGTAAAGCATTACACTCAAAAGGGAACTATAGCCTATAATTTGAAGACATCTGTGAATTTTAAGTTTCTACAGTCATTATTTAACACCTGGTGCTTAACAACCTACCTACACAGTAAGAACCTCAGCAAATGCATTCACTGTCAAAATTTGAGGGCATGAATCTCTGATTCAATATTCAAAACACATCGTGTCCTTGGGGACTTCACATTTTTTTACATTATTGTTCACATCTGCATATGCATCTGGAAACATTTCTTTAAGTCAGTAGGTAAAACTGAGTGGAATTTGAATCCCAGGAAAAATCCTCATTAAACACAGAGCAACACAAGTTGAACTGGTTATGTGGTCAGGCGATTTATGAAGCCCTAACATTGCCATGTGGCAATGCTCTAAGCATTAGAGCCACAAATGCTCTAAGCCATCATCAGTTCAGAGTTCTGCACTATTTGGCCTCAGATCTATTGGAGATTGGATGTCCATAGGTCTACACGGAGATAGGTCTAACTCTTCCTCAAAAAAGAAATACAAAAGCATGAAGTAGATGTCTTCTGTTGGAACTATTAAATATTTTTCTGTTGCTTTTATCTGATGATGTTAAGCAGACACTGTAAAACCAATATTAATTCGTTTTTAAATAGTCAACATGGTATTGTCCTTTGCTATATTTCTGTTGTGGTTTAGTAATGGTGCTCCCCAATTCAGTGACTCTCCCAAACCAGATGCTGCTTGCTTGCTCCACACCTTCCCCTCCCACTTTCTGAGGATGGAGTTGAGCACTAGAGGCACAAATCGTGAAAATCACCAGTTGAGAACAATTTACTGGAAGCAACAATGAGATAAGGAAACAAGCCATAATAGCAACAGAATTAACGACAAAAGTGTACAAAGAGAGGGTGATTTACATGCAAATGCTCACCTGGCCTGGGACAAATGGAAACAATGGTGGATAGCTTCCCTCCAGCCACCAGGCTTCAACACCCTTCTCTGAAGAGAAGTCCCTTTTCCCCTGCCCTGGCAATGACCTAAGCAGTAATAGAATAACACGATGTGCTGGGAATGCCCTCTCCTGCTGGTCTGGGCTGGAATCAGGACAACTTACTATCATAAATCCAGAAAAAAAAAGTAGTATTTCTTGCTTACGTGTAAAACAGTAGCAGAGCATGCCAGCTATGACCCTGTAGAAGCCGTGTAAGCTGAGTTATCACTGAACAATTTCTTACTGCCTGTCAAATAGAAAAAATCAGATCTAATCCAGAGATATCCTCTGAGTAATTTTTTCTCTGAATGTTAAGGTGCTGAAATTATTATAGGTGACTCCACTCACATTCAACCAAAATGACTTGATATTTAGGCATATTTCTGCAACATCTTGCAGGTTAAAACATAAAACCAGGATAAATTTATTTCTGGTTGTCAAGCGCAATAAGTCATTGCTGCTGTATTTAGTATTAAGAAGTAATAAAACATCCTTTAGTAAAAAATGAAGTAAATAAAACTAAATGAAACCAGGATTACTGAGGTAAATAGCAGACTGCTGTCATGGACAGATGGAAAAACATGATCATTTGCACTCTAGTGAGACTAGAATTAGACTGGAAATGTATCATATCAATAATGATGTAATTGTGATGACTTGATCTTTATGAAATGCTTCAGGATGTGCTAGAGACATTGCCAATGAGTAAGAATAGGTAAACCTTAGCCTGAATAATACACCTAAAGAGAAGGGAAAGAAATAGAAGAGAGGAAGTAGGAAAGGGGAAACAAAAATTGGACTAAGTGAATGTCAGGGGTTTCTCACATATGAGTTGACATCTGTTGCTAGATCAGTTGTGCCTGGAGGTAGAAGATACCTTGGGTTGAGACTATATATTTGTTGAGCAAACAAATCCAGCAAGGACGAAAGTGATCCTGAGTTCATCCCTTCCACTCAGGTGCTTCAAGCTACATCAGCGCATATTGATGACTCCTCAGAGCCTTTGAATGGTATCTTTCAGAAACCTCAATATCCAAGAGACATTTTCGCTTCTTGCTTCAAGCCACAAATCAGCCTGTGTTGTACATCTGAACTCTGTGCACCAGGCAAATGTGGGTAAAGACACTTCTGCTTCTCAGCAGGCTACTTGCTGTTTTGTTTTCTAAATAATCAAGAGATTGCATTGATCACAAAATTAGGAAACAATGAATCCTGCTGAAATCAATGCTCTGTCTGAGTGCATGCTTTATCCAGAACTGCTGAATCCCTAATCCTTACACAGAGTCCTTTCCGAACAATCAGACAATCACATATACTGCAGATCAGAAAATATTCTTTACCTTACCTGTATGTTACAGAAAACTGAGACAGTGTGCGCTTTGGTACTGAAGAGGACTCTTGCAATTATATAGATATAACATGAGACAATTTTCCCCACAGGAAGATTATATTGCCACGGTAACCAAGAAAGGAAGTTGCTTTAGCATTGGAGTTCACATTTTCCTCAATTTCTGTATTAGCATTTGCTCATGGCAGCTACATTATTTAGAAGCAAAAATCTTTAATCAAAGTTATAAAATTTCTGGAAGCAGTGGGAGTTTGCTTACATTGTGTGAAAGTAGTATTTCTCCATTCTAATAAGTAGACTTTAATATAATCATAGACTGGTTTGGCTTGATCTTTAAAGATCCTCTAGTCTAAGCCTCCAGCCATGAGCAGGCAAAACTTCCACAGTGGAAGACAGCAGAGTGGAGCAGTGACTTTTTTGTGTGTGTGTGAACAATGCAGGAAACTATTTCCTGTTGAACCAGCAATCTGTGGAAGTGAGCTGTCTTGGGGAAGAAGAATCTGTTAATAATGATTGTCAAAGAGGGTTATCCAGTCTACTTTGCTCATCTGATTTCCTGATGCCACCATTACAATTTGGGATTATATAAAGCAGATCAGAAGTGAGCAGAAGTTCTTGCTATGGGACAAAAAGAATTTGTGTGTGGTTTTGGTCAATATATTTTCAAAGGATGAGATTAAAGTAGAGGCTAATACGTTCTGAAAAGAAGGTCATGTCTTTGGTGATAATGCTACCACAGTAGGTTTTATTCTCTTGGCCACAAAGGATGATCCAGAAGGGACATGTTCTGTCTCAATAAAAAGGGAAGAGTAGCTTTGCATTGACTCACCTGTTCAAGTGTGGGCATGTTCTGCTAAAAATATTTAAGCAAAGCATGAACATTTTTTCAATGCTGAGCACAAGCAGAACAACTGAGAAAATTTGTTTGAAGTACTTTTTCTATCTTCTCCCTTTCCTTCTAGGTTTACTTTTTTTTTTTAAACTCAATCTGTATTGCACTCAAAGCCTTTTATACAGAAAGTAAAGCCTCCTAGTATCTATAGCTGATCTTCGTGCTATGTTCAGTGTCTGAGCCCTAAGATCAAATTTCATTCTTTCTCAAATAGAGTAAGATAGAGAAATTTGTGCTGAATCATCAGAATCCTCAAGCCTTTACTGAGAGCAGTAAGAAGTTCTGGTTTTCTTTTAGTCTTGAGTACATGTCAGTGAATTTTTTCACCTTTCTATGACACAGTTTTCTTCATTCTCATGAGTTCCTATTTAAAGCTTACAAGTGGCACAACAGCCTCTGCCAGATTTGACTGATGTAAGGAGCTTTGCTTATTAGGAAAAACTCACTGGATCTGTCAGGTCTTTATCACTTATAATACCCACAGAGCTTATGCTAAAAGAAGTTGCAAGGCAGCAGATATTTGAACATCAGATGACTGATACAGCCAGCATGAGCTATCTCAGGCCTTCACAAACCCAGACAACTCCAGACACCCTTTGTTGTCTGTGGAAGAAAATTTTTGGTGGTGGTGATGATAAAAACCATCATTAGTAGGCCATCAGAAAGATTTATCTAAAAAATAAAACTGTCTGATACAGAACAAGAGACTGAGAGAGAATCAGCCAGTTATGGTCAAGCTAACCAAAAGCATTTATAGCAAAATAACGCTAACTAAGCACATCTATCCTATTCCTTTAAAACTTCATTCTTTATAAAAGATGCATTCTCCAGGCAAGAAAAGGGCAACTTGTGTCTTCTTTTAAAATTAACTCCGAAGTTTCTGATATTCAGTTATAGACCATGGTGCTCAGATTCCAAGCAAACTTCACAATGAAGTAGAGAAATGAGGAGTTCCTGTCTCAAAACCATCACCAGCTTTTGGACCTCCCTCCTGAGTTTTGCTCATATATTTCTAAATGAAAGATATCTTTTATAAATTCATTCTTATTCACATCCAATCTTGTGACCAAGAGTTGCCTGTCCACTCTTCCTGAATGCCTCAAGTTTTTGGTATGATTTCCTCAATCAATATCCAAAATTTTTTCTTGAAACCTAATGTTTATTCACATCATCTTGTCATGAATAAATACCATTACAGTATCTTCTCATGAAAGTAAAATGGGTATAGTCCTGCTTTTGAATCTTTCTAAAAACAAAAATTCGCAGAAGTAGGCTAAATATGCCCTCTGCTTGAAAATCCATAACTTCTTCTAGCTCATTTCACATTTAGTTGTAGTGACAGTCATGAGATAATAGTAATACAACAAATCAATGTGAAAACAACTGACCTAAACATTAATACTTAGTGAAATGTGCAAAAATTTAATGAAAACTTAAGATGAGGCAGATCTAACATGTTAAATCAGGTGAGCAAGTCTCTTGCAAGATAAGGGATGATTAGATTAAATTACAAGCCCAGACATTTAAAATATTTTCTTTTTTGGCACCTGGCACCTAGTGAGAACATAATGTAAACATAACATGGACATAGTTTGATAGAACCTATGGATAATATCTGCCTATGATCAACCACAACATTATAAATACATACACTGAAATACCCAAGCACCCACAGTGTTCTAAACAGATTTAGGCTGCTTTCTGAATGTAATTAGTGTTTATAAGAGAGATTATGATTTTCCCTCTCAAGGGAAACAAAATGTATTTCTAGGTTAACTAGGCAGTCAGATAAACAAAAGCTGATTCTATAGATGTAACAAAAAGATGTTTAAAATGTAATTATTAAAAACCCCCTCAAGTTCTCAGAGCACTCACAGTGGGTATCGCTTTCCTTCTGATAGTCCTATATCATAAAAATTCCAAATAGTTTGGATCATACAATACCATCATGTAAATTAATCCAAAATACCTATTTTAGAGTTTGTTTTTACCTCTGGGAAAATGCTAGGAAACTAAAATGAGGTTTGGGGCTGCTTGAAGTTATGGAGATTCCCTCTTCATTGCATTCCAATTATTTTTCTTAGAAGTTCAAAAGAGATATTTTAGGTTTGTTGACTTTTAAAAAAAATATTTATGTATCCATTTTTCAGTATTTCAGGAAATAAGTGTAGGCTGATCTTAGGATCTTGTTTTTATGGTTTTCATCAAATGGATATTCCTTGCATTAGTTGCCAATATTAGCTTGCGATTGAACCTTAGCATATTTAAAAATATGGCGGTTTGATAAGCTTTATGAAAGCATCTTCAACTATGTTAAATCTGGGAAAGAAACAGGAAGTTACAGCCAAGTCTGGAAATTCACTATATAGAATGTCTATTTACTGTGTATCCATCTGTCTTAAATGTAGTAAATAGTTCTTTATAGTTCTTTATTATGTAGTAAATAGTTCTTATTTTCATGTTTCTCCGAAAATAAGAAAGCACTTCCACTATTTCACTTGAAACTGCAAATTCAAGTGTAACTTTCCAACCCTGCTGAAGCAAAAAGCTGTACATTTGGAAGAATCAGCTATTTGAAATCAAACTCTTAGCATGGTGGAAAGACTGAAAAAGGGCCCATTTCTGCTACATGACAGTTTCTATTGCAGTATGGATCCCTGAGGGACAGCACTCATTGCTAATTTCTGTTTGGACATTGGCTGTTGACAGCTACTTTTTGGAAGTGACCACCCAGATGATTCCTTATCCATCAAACAAAGTCCACCTAGCACATCTGTGTCTCTCCAATTCAGTGAGAAGGGTGGTGTATGGAATCACTGGAAAAAAAAAAGAGTGGATAAATGATGCCTGTAGCTCTTCCCTTTTCCACTGATGCATCATAGAAAGACACAGTTTTAGACAGGCAATGCCAATAAATTAGGCATGATTCAATCTGGTCAGTATTGATCAGAATTGATCAGTCTGATCCAGTATTGCCTAACATTCATTTGCATCTTCGTGCTTAAAGAATAATATCATAATATAGATAAGTTTAAATCATATTGGGAAAGAAAAAGGCAGCTTCTCTTCCTGGAAAATGTGCATAGAGAGATGCTACTAAATTATTAGAAATCTGGTAAGATCTAATAAAGTAGTATTTTCACTTGCTACAAATATTAATCCTAATAAAGGCTTAATCTGGTCCACTGAAACCTAAAGTATAGTATAGGATTTTATTATAAAACTACAGGAGAAGCTTGAATTGATGGTTCACAAGAGTCTGCATAATGACAAAATTCTAAACATGTTAAATATTACTCTACCTCTACTTTTTGCATAGAGTTTCCTATCAAGGTAACACCAAGGGAGAAATTCATCATCAGGCACCCCCTTCAGCTTTTTAAGATTTGAAATCAGCTGATGGGAGAGCCCAGACACATGTGAAACCATTGATGGCAAATAGGTGATGCTGGTTTTGCTGTCCTTATTTCTCAACAATATTAGTGGAACTTGTGAGCTACTTTCAGCTCCTGTTCAGACTGATCTTAAATTGAAAAGAGTGAGAGAAAAGAAATACCTGATTGCACTTTTTATCTTGAATTAGTCTACCAAATTCTTTTACTAAAATCCTACCAAAATCAGAAACCCAGATACCAGCATCAGGTTCAGGCTGAAATAACAAAAGACAATGAGGGAATACAGAAAGCCAATGAAGACAACTATTTTTATTGAAAACTAATCTCTAAGCCTGCAAAATATGCTCGTGTATTTCAGCCACTCCAGCCTTTCATCATGAGTCTTATCCCAGTATTAATTTTTCATGTATGTGTGTTCTTGAAGCAAATTTCCTCAGTGTCACAAGACTGCTCAAGGCTCAACTTCAGATCTGGGATACTGAAAGCTACATTAAATATGAAGAAAAGGAAAATATTTTATAAAAAGCCCAAGAATCAACACAGAAAAAGAAGATACAGGAAGGGCTTTGTAAATGGGTGTCCCAGTTTGAAAGACAGGTGTCTGCTCGGGGAAAGCAGGGCCCTCCCTTGAAATGAAGAAAGTAAATCCTTTCCTTTTGAATTAGTATAATTTTGAAATTAAGGGGCTCTCAGGAAAATATATGGGAATAGGAATAACAGTTCTTTACTAGTATATATAACAAGGCAAACAAAACAACAACAATTATGGAATTAATAACAAACAGAACAGGAACCCAGTAACAGTCCTCTTGGCCACAGGCACTTTCCCCTTTGGGGCAGTTCCCGTCACAGCCGGCAGGGAGCGCTGGCAGGCTCCTGTGGACAGGGCAGGTACGCTGATCCCCTCCGGCCGTAGGGGGCGCTGGGGTGATAGTGGCTGTGTCCCAGATGGGAAGGGATGGAGGAGAGAGTCTTTGCTCAGGAACTCTGGGGCAGTGTTGGTCCCAGTGCTCCAACAGGATGCTTGGAAACAGCAAGCTGAAGGTGGGAGGGTGTCCTAGCAGGGCAGGGGTGAGGGGTCAAGCAGCGGAGGAAGAGGCAGCTCCTGGTGTTGGGATGGCGGTGGTAGCAGCGACCTTCCTCCTCCGAAGCCAAGAGCGAGCAAGAGATAGCAACTGCCCCCACTCCCTTTTTACCTGCTTCTAATCTCACAGGGTCCCCCTTCCCTCTGAGAGAAACTCCAAAAAAACCCAGGGAGGTTACCCCCCACCCCCGCCCCCATCTCAATGACCTAGCCATCAGTGCCTCTTAGCATGTCAATGGGAAAAAGGAAATGGAAAGGAAAAAACAAGCCCCAACACCAGGAAAACCCCATTGTTTCTGAAGTACCTGCTGTTAACTCTGGAAATACCTCTGACACATCTCATACCTCTGGCACATTAAAATTATGTGAGAATTGAGAAGATAGTCCAAATTGTATTCAGAGCAGCATCATAATTTAGGAAGCACCGCTTTACCATATATAATGGGCTTTTCAGGTCATTATTCATTTAGAGAGAAAATACGCCTTTTTCATTTTGTTCCCAGTAGAAGCAGTGTGTGAATCTGATACTGTGAACTGTGCTTGTTCTGTCTTTTGCAGACTCATATCTAAGTTCATGAGTTAACCTTGTATAAATACAATTTAAGGGACCTCCCTCATATGGTTGTCAGGGACAAGTGCGTTGGCTGTGCTGAATTCAATCTAGATTTTACAGAACTTTGAGCACCTAATCTGTTCTAGACACTCCCTACTGTATGGAGCCATATTTGATTTTTAAAACAAAAAAATAAATTGTAATTAAGGAGACAGAAAAGCCTTATTCTTAAAAGTAGGAATACTTTATGGAATTCCAAATAAAGTTTAATACTTTGGTATATTAATTCTATGGGAAAACTTGCACTGTTTACTAGATAATATTATAACTGCTCCTGGGAAGAAATGAGTGACAGAAACACACTTTCTTTCCTGGTTCCATGTTGCTCCAGAAAAATATTTAATGGTGCCTTTGAAGCTTGGATTCTTGTTTTTTTACCTCCTCATGGCCCACAGAGATTTGAGATTAGTGACAGAAGAAGGGTAGGGAATGAAACTAACCTTTCACTCATTCTCAGTTGCAAGAAAGGGAAAATATCTGTAAGGCAAATTCTCTTGTTTACCCTCAACTAGAAAATAGGATAATCTCACAAATGATTGAAGATTAGGGATACATATAGGAATTCTCTGCCCATTTGTACTGAGAGAATTGCCTTGTATTTTATTTCATGGTGATTTTTTTCCTCTCCTTGCTCCCAAACTTTGATATATTTATTCTTAGTAATTATGTTTTATGGTTTAATAAAATCATAATCTTGGCAATTGGATTGGCAAGCCTCAAGAGAATTTATGGCAAAACCAGTAGTTTATGGGCTCAGTGTTGCAGAAATGACATTCCTATAACATGTCTTCTTACAGAAAACTTAGGACACAAAACTGGCTCATCAATGAACTGACATAAAAATAATGAAATATCATCCCAAACTATCCTGCATGGATTAAAGCACCAGGATTCAAACCTTGGTAGTGACATGATGGAGCACTTGTTCAAGAAAATTGTAGTTTAAAAAGCACAGTTGTTTTCCTTTTGATCTTGAACATATTGAAATTTGGCATTGAATAGAGGTAGAATGAGCTTTCTTCCTTCTTTCTCACGAAGAAATGCAATTTATTATTTTTTGTATTTTCAAGACTTGTCTTGCAGACTTTCAAACAAAAGAAATAAAGGAAAAAAAATTTCCTACCAAATAGAACAAGTTATGAGAAGTTCAAAACACTGGGAAAGCAAAAGCTTTTTTTTTTTTTTTTTGCAAGCCCAGTAATAGTGTTAGCAGGACACTAACTATTTTGTTTGTTCAACCTCTCCACCAGCTCACAGGTTATTTCAAATAAGCTTTCACAATTCCAGACTGCAAAAACTGCAAATTTATTTTGGTAATTTTTTACTAGCATTTACAAAATTGGACCCAAATACTTTAGCAGTCCTCCAGTTCCTAAATTACTGGGCAAAAATTAACAAATATTCAGTAGTCTGTAAATATTGATGCTTCTTTACAAGACTGTGTTTTCTTAAGATCTTTATTTTGTCTTTCTTTCAATTATTTTCTAATTCCTTCTTTCAAATTACATTGCATTTTCCAATAACAATAGTTGTCTGCTTACTCCCTCTTTCACTTTCAAATTGAGTACTATATCCCCTTTGCATCTCTTTTTTTTCTGTTTTATGTGGGTTTTTTCTTGCCCTTGGAATAAAAAGTGAATGGCTCCAAACCCACAGTATCCTCTGGCTTTTTTTAAAAAGTGGGAAAAAAAATCAGTGATTTTTTTTTCTGAATTAATGAGAGGAAAATAAAAACTGAAGTGATAAAAATTTTGAAATTCTTATATCAGTGTCAGGCCTGAGTATATGCTTCATTGCTCTCATAGCACTATTTAGGAAAAATAAATAGTCTTGGCACTATGGGAATTGAATTTCTAAACAGTTGCAACCTTATAGTAGAAAGTGTTAGTTCAAACTGACCTTGTCCCATGGTTTGATGGTTGTAAGTGTTCACTTCTCTGTGGATGCAGATCTGAAACACAAACAAGAATGTATTTCAGTGTTAGAAGAATCTCTCTACCTACCTAATTTCTTTTGTAGGTATCAAGAATATACAGATGAGAGAGAGAGAAAACAGAGGATAAGAACAAAGGTCAGTTTTCAGAACAGAGTTTTAACAGTGTTCTCGGGATTTGTTTTCCTACATCTTCATAAATCATTAGTCTATAGACAAATCCACAATGCCTTCACCATCTTTCCCTCAAATCCTCTATGTTTTCATAAATGAAGTGCTTGGGCCTGGACAACAGGCCTGAGCCAGAGTTTACTCCTGGATGAATCCTGTACTGTCTATGTTAGTCATTTAACCATAGAACCTTGTATATGCTAGCTGGTTTAACATCAAACCAGCTGCTTAAAAAAACTTTCTCATGACCTTGTCTCATTGAATATATAATTTTTAGAAATTTTCCCAACTGACATCAACAGATGCTTCTTTGTAAGAACCCCCCAGGCCCCAACCGTGGCCTGGGCTCTGGCCAAGCCCTAGTCCTGGTTGATTGGGAAGTGTGTTATTACAGCAGGACCTCCCCCTTACAGCAGCTTTGGAGACCTCACATGTGAGTGGATGCACTGCGTGGGACCTCCCAGGTGCTGAGAAAGTTCTCCAAGCCCTTGGTGCAACAGGGGCTCCCCAGCAGATGTGGATGATGGTGAAGTATCTGGGGCAATTGATGGTGTGTCTTTCTCAATCACTATTCTGTTTCTTGTATAGTAATAATTAAGTGCATTATCTTGCTTATTTTGCTTGTTGCCAAACATGTAATAAAATTGTTGTTTTATTAAATGTATCCTTTTATTTTTGTGTTGCCTTAATATCAATAGTAAAATAAGACCATTCTTTCCATTGGTGTCTGTGTCCTTTCTATCGTCCCCCTCAATTGGCAAAATAATAAATTACTTGGTTTATTCACAGAATCCCAATTCCTGGTGAACGTGCTATTATTTGCAGGTGATATAAAATTTAGAGATGATTAAGTCTTTCAAATCTTTCTGCAGTCTTGGAAAGTCCACAGCTGAGGAGTAAAGTGGAATCTTTGGGGAGGAAAAAAAATGATCTTCGTATTGCCAGAGTCAGGGAGCCACCTGAAACACTGTTTGCTCCCATTCTTTCCATGACATCATTGGCAATGATGATGGAGCTTTGTGCAAACTTCTGCCACAAAGATTGTGTACATGGGACCTCAGCTGGATCCACAGGGATCATTGTTTGAATCTCTGTGGATTCCCTCCAGCACAACTAATTCTCTCAGGAGCTGGATCCATTTCCCCATGGTGTTCCGCCTGCCTGGGTGCAGTATTAGATCATCCTTGAAAGAATACCTTGTCCTCATGCTTGAAGGAGCCGTCTTCAGAGGCTGAGAGTTTCTGTCCTCTTCCCAATCTCCTTGTCAACGCTCACATCCTGCAACAGGGATCATAGAAAATAGACTGCTATCTATTTTCATGTAATGGGCCGTGATATCCCAGCATGGGAGCAGCCAGGTTACCAGGTCACCTGACTGCCAGCTGAAATGTTTTCCCATATCTCACGGCTCACCTCGGGTTAGGGATTGGTTGTCTCTGCCTTTTCCTCCTGTTCTGAGGTCCCTCCTCCCTCTTCATCCCTCATTAAGTGTGCTGATTTTGTCACTGGCATGAGAAAACAAACAATTTTAGCAACAATACTAATGATAGGGTACAAGAAAGGAAGAGTTCACATGAATCCCCCCAACAAAAACCTGATGGCTCCTCTGCCACACTTACTGACTACACCGGAACCCATTCTCCCCCAAAGACACTCCCTTCTCCCTGCCCCCAGCCATGATGTGAGATGGTATAGAATAACTAAGATTCTCCCTATGTCACTCCATCATGCTTAGATTCTTGAAAAAAAATTTCTTGAAGTGATATGATTTTAGATCATTTGAATTTGAATTTGTATACTAAAACGCCTAGCCAGAAACTCATGACCATGCATGACAGTATCAATAGCACATATTTTAATGTCCTAGATTATATACACTTATTTCAAGAGAATGTGATACCTCACATGACTTTTCCAGAATTTAAATGAACAGTGGGAGTAGTCTACAAGATTCTTGCTGGCATCTGGATTTCCTGGTGTTTGGCTGGTCTATGTAAGCCAACCAGTTTTTAGCAGAGTGAATATTAGTACGATACTTTATGTGAGATGTAACACAGTAATTTATGGCTTTTTGCATAGTGATGAAGCTGTAAAGAAAGTTCCATAATGCTCAGACAAGGAGGCTGCTGGACTTCAAACAGCAAAGCCCCAAAACAAACAAGTGAAAAGCTGTCATTGAAAAAAAAGCCAGGTGGGAAGCAAAGTGATACTTAACAGCAGTTTACTGAAAGAGGAAATATAGTGAAATAAAAAGTCAAAGAGTGAAGGNAAAAAGTCAAAGAGTGAAGGAATAACAAGGAAAATGAAACTAAGGAAGGAAATCAATCTCAGCTAATCATTTCAGAAGCTAACAAGGTGTAATTGCAAAGTTGTATAAAGTGACAAATAATAAATATGTCTTCACCGAAATGTGAACTTTATTGCATTCTG
>VWZS01002383.1:0-38854 GCA_013397075.1 Rhabdornis inornatus | reverse complement strand
TGGATGAATGATGGATGGATGGGATGGAGGGAGGGATGCAGCACCTCCCTTGCTCAGCAGGACCACCAGCACCGTGGCACCCAGCAGTAGAGCATCCCTCAGTTCAAGCCACTGCTTTTGAGGGTGAATGAGTCTGTAAGAGGGGAGGGGGGAAGCCCTCTCCATGCTGAGCTGTTGAAGATGGGGTTTTCCCAAGGAAGGAAACATTTGCATCTCAGTAGAAATTCCCACCACTTAGAGCTGCTGGCTCCTCTGGCACTTTATCTGCCATGGTGGGGTTGGAGGGAATGCAGGGTTTGCATTCCTGGCAGACCCCTGGAGATAGAAAAGGATGGCAGTGGGGAGATGCTTTGGCCTTGGGAGGGACTGGAGGGAAGCCAAGCTCCTTGAAGGAGTTTTGGGCTTTCCTGCATCTGTCCTGGGGAGGAGCTTCCTCCAGCCAGGAGCCTGAGCTGAAACCCCCTGCTGACCAGACAAAAGCAAGGCAGCAGCTCCTCCCAAGCCATTCCTGCTTGGAACTGCCAACCAGAAGCACATTTCCAGCTTGGCAGTAACAACAGGCAAAAGTTGGAATGTCAGGTGGATCCACAGAGCCAAGGTGTGTGACAGAGTGTCCCTGCTCACCCCATGCTTGGGTTTGTGGGGGTGCACAAAGGGGCCAGCATGGCACCAGCAGTGCCAGAGGAGCATCCACAGGCTCTGGTGTTTGGTTAATGTGCCACAAGCCCAGAGGTGTTTGCTGCTTGTTTGCTGGGGGACCCTAATCCTGGATCCCCAGTGCAGGTGTAGCCTGGTGCCTGTAGCACTGCCTGTCCCTGCCTGTCTCTGTCTATCCCTCTCTGTCCCTCTCTGTCCCTCTCTGTCCCTGTCCCTGTCTGTCTCTGTTTGCCCCTGCCTGTCTCTGTCTATCCCTCTCTGTCCGTCTCTGTCCCTGTCTATCCCTGTCTATCCCTGCCTGTCCCTCTCTGTCCCTGTCTGCCCCTGTCTGTCTCTGTCTATCCCTGTCTGTCCCTACCTGTCCCTTTCTGTCCCTGCCTGTCCCTTTCTATCCCTGCCTGTCCCTGTCTGTCCCTGCCTGTCCCTCTCTGTCCCTGCCTGTCCCTTTCTGTCCCTGCCTGTCCCTGCCTGTCTCTGTCTATCCCTCTCCCTCTCTGTCTGTCCCTATCTCTGCCTGTCCCTCTCTGTCTCTGCCTGTCCCTGCCTGTCCCTGCCCTGCCATCATGTCCCCACAGGCATCCTGAGCTCTGACATGCACTTCTTGCAGGGGGTGGCTGGAGTCAGGGATATTGGAGCAGCTGGATGGGCTGCAGCAGGGGCTGGCTCTGGGACAGCAGTGCTGGCAGTGGCTTTGGCCATGTCTCTGCCCTGGGCAGTGCCCCTGCTGCTCTGCAGGGACCTGGTCACAGAGGAGGTTGCCCAGGTCAATCTGAGAGGTTTGGCTGCACCAGGGACTCATCCTGTTCTTTGATTCTTCTTCACTGGGCCCTGGTCCTGCTTCCCCCCACTGATGGCTCTGGGTGGCCCAGGCAGGGCTGTGGGGCACAGCTGTGTGTCACTGCAGGACCCTGGGGCTTTTGCTGCAGCTTTGGCTGCTTGCAGATAACATCTTTCCCTGTAAATGTTATTATCCTGTATATGTTCGGGCCAGAGAGAGAAGGGGGGGTCACCATCTGTGTTTTCCAATAAAAGAAAATTAAAATTGAAGCCCATTAAGGATAGCTCAGTTGGGATTCTGAGCAGGACTCTGGTGCCTGCTGGGAATGAGTTGCTTGCAGCCCGTGCCACCAAGCAGGGTGACAAAACCTCATTTAGTGCCAGCGGTGCTGGGAGGTGGCACTGGCTGTGCTTACTGTCCCCACTGTGGGAGGGGGGGGTGGCTCCAAGGGGAGGAAGGACAGAGCTGGTCACAAAGGCATGCCCTGTGCTTGTGTCACCCCTCCTGATCCCCTCTATGCTCTTCACATCAGAGGATGGGCAGGGGTTAGTGAGGAAAGGGGTGATGTTGTCCAAGAGCTGAGTGTGTGCTCCTTACCCAGTGATGCTCTGCAGCCTCCAGGCTTCCTGCTGCATCCCAGATCTCCTGGGGTCACCTTTCCGCTGTGCCTGGGGACACAGGACAGTGGGTCTGGGAATAGAGGATGCTGTGTGTAGGATACAGGAGAGTGGCTGTGGGTATCAGAGGGGACTGGGCAGTGCTGCCCTGCACCCTGGGTATTATACCCTGTACCACGGGAGCAGGTTATTGTGTTACACAGCAGCTTTTTGCCAGGTTGCTGCAGCCAGGAGCTGCACATGGCATCTGCTCCTGCCCACCAGTGCCAGTGGCTCTGTGTTTGGGCACCAGTGGTGACACCCTAATGTCAGTGACATCCCCCATGAGGTGGCTGTGCCACGCTCAGCTGGACCAGGGCAGGCCATGGTGGAGGCTGAGCGTTCATTTGGGGCTGGGGCACCTCTAGAAGGAGCTTCTGGAGGGCGTGAGACTCCAACCTCCCAGAGAACCCCATCCCCAAGAGAGGAAGAGAGACCTGGAGGCTCTCAGGAGGGACACGGCCCTGTTCCATCCTCTTGGAAAAAGGCTTGGTGGGGAATTTAGTCTCTGCTGGGCCTGGATGAGACTGGATGCACCAGTTTACCCTGGGACTCCCTCCTTCAGGGTGTCTCACGGCCAGTGGGGTCAGTGCCAGCACAGAGGGACATCAGCAGTGACAGTAGCAGTGGCTGTTAAATGCCTGTGTTTCTCTCTCCTCTGTGTGGCTCCTGCATTCCCAGCAGCAGCAGGAGGGCCTTTGCTCGCTGCCATTTGGCATCTGCATTGCCTCTTCCCAGCAGCCTGCCCTCGCCTGAACTCAGACCACCTACAAATCCCAGCTCCTTTTGGGGCAGATGCTGCCAGTGGGTGCCTGGTGCTGCTGGAGCAGCTTCCCAGAGAGCTCTGGTGGGGTTATCCTGTCTCTGCTGACCTGGTGTGGGGAAACTGGGACAGCCAGGATGCATCTGCAGCCATGAGTGGGATAATGTGGCAGCCAGATGGAGAGTGGTCCTGCCTCACATCCAGCCTCACCTGCTTCTTCAGCAGGGGCTGGGAGGTCACAAAATCAGAATTCCCTGCTGAGACCTGGTGTTCTCACTCTCCTCCCAGCCTGGCAGGTGAGAGGGACAATCCTGGACTAGCTGAGGGTCAGTGGAAAGCAGGACACGTGCTGGGGTGACCTGCAGAAGCCCATGGGCTGTTGAGTCTGTTTTCTTGTTTTGAGCTTTCCAGCAGTGGAGCTGTCAGCACCTGCAGGGCAGTTCTTGCACAGGGACAGGAGGAGCTGGGAACAGGGTCTGGAGGCTGCTGGGTTTGGGTTTGGGTTTGGCTGTGCTCAGCCCTGGCTCTCTCATTGGCATTGCCATGGTCCCCGTGGCCAGGTGCAGCTCTGCTCCAAGCCCAGCTTTCCATATTTTCTGGTCTAGCAAGGCTGGGAGCCAAAGACCAGTGGTTTCATTCTGCACAGCAATATCAGCCCTGGGTTTGGTCTCCTGAGGATGGTCCAGACAAGGTGTGGGCAGTCAGAGTAAAGGAGGGATTTTTGTGGGAATGGGAAAGCATAGCCCAGCTCACGGCATTCCTCTCATGGAAGTGCAGGGGGAGTTTGACTTGGAGTTGCTGAAATGCTGTCCCAAGGGCAGAGCATTGGGGCCGTCCCCTTGTTTGACACCAGTTCTGACCCCAAATGTCACAAGCAGCTGAGAGTGGCCCAGCAGGTTGTGCTGAGCCCCACCAGCTTCCATGCCCTGCTCTCCTGCTGGCTCTGGGGCTCCCTCCTGTCCCACAGGGCTTGCAGGAGCTGTGACTGATGTCCTAGGGAACTGAGGAGCCAGGAATGCTCCATGACTCCCCCAAAATGAGGACATCTTTCCCCTGCCAGTGCTGTGCAGTATCTCTGGGGTCAGCTCTCCCTGCTCATGAACTATCAGCCTTGATCCTGCTTGGCAGGTCAGAGGCATCCTGTGTGATGGAGATGATGGGCATCATCCTAATTCCTAGGTCTCTGAGTCTGGCTGGACCTGATTTTTTCAGGGGAAGGCATTGAAGGTAATGGGAATCCCTTTGAGGGAAAGGCATTGAATGACCAGGTACCTCAGTGCTGTGTTCCCAGCACTGGCACCACTGGGTGACCTCGGGGTGGCCTTTGGGGGACCTTCCAGAAGCAGGGCATGCCGGGGTCCCCATCCCAGCTCAGTCAAGCTCCTCTTTTTGCTCTCCATCAATCACTCTCCCCGTTGGAGTGGAAGTGGATCCCTGAGTGCAGTATCCCGAGTATCCCATACCGCCGGCTCACAATGCAGCGAGCTGTTCCTGCGCCAGCAGCTCTGCCGGGGGGGGGGGATTGGGTTTCAGCTTGTTCCGCTGGCCCCTGGCCAGGCAAAGCAAAGCTCAGGGCTGCAGGGAAGGGCCACTGCCTTTGCTCAGCCCCTCTCAGCTCTCGCTGGCAAAAATATCATCATCAGGCTCCAGTAAAGCACAGGAGGCAGAGAGGGGCCTTTCAGCTCCGGGAAGGGTAAAGGGATCTTGTGGCAAGGGCTCCTTGGGTGGGGACAGACGGGTTTCTCATTAGCCACCCCCTGCCCTGGGATGTGCTGGCTGTGCCTGAGGCCAGCGTGGGTACATGGTTCCAGGAGCACGTGTTCCTGCATGGAGGAGTTCATTCTGACCTGTGGTGTCTCCAGTGCAGGTCCTGGTCTTGCTCCACCTGGCTGGGCTCTGACACTGTGTGTCCCTCCAGCCTGGAGCTGGTGAGGTGTTTTGGGTGGGCTTCGTAAGGGACATGACAAGGAATGATCTCCCACTGTCTCTGCCTCAGCATGACTTTGCTCCCAACCCGTCAGAGCAGGCTGGAAGTTTCTTGCCTGCTTTGCATATCCAGCGCTGGCCACAGCTGATGTGCACAAGAAGCTTGCACCCTGTGTTGGTAATACTGAACCAGGATTAAAATCCTGGCAAGCGTCCTACCCTGAGAGAGAAGCTGGTGTGAGGAGTGCAGGGGGAAGGGAAAAAGTTGTGGGTGGAAAAATGAGGGTGGAGGCTCCAGCTATCTGTGGGGCTATTTATTTGTCCAGCTGTTTCTTTATCTGGATGAGCTTGGAGCCTGTGAATGTGAAGCATTTGCTAGGACTTCCAAGAAACTCAGGTCCAGATGCTCTAAATTGGTCTGAACTGGCAAAACTCCATGCAAGTCATTTTTTGGGATGGAGAGAAGTGTGTCTGCAACATGCACAGCTCCTCTGCTAATCCCTGTCACCTCCAGCCTCTGCCACTGTCACTTGGTCCATCCCCACTCCTGGCCACCAGCAGGACCCAGAATGATCCCAGACTTGTCCTCCCCTCCCAGTTCTGTCCACCAGTCATATTCCTGATCTGGCCAGATGGGAAAAGCTGGTGCAGCTGAGAATTCCACACTCATTTCACTTGTGGCTGAGCAGCAAGAACCAACCTTCCTTGTGGAAGCACAGGAACCCCCAGGCAGATATTGTCACAGCAGATCCTCTGTGTGACACTGCCTCAGCGTGGCTTTGAGCACCTGGAAGTGGTGGGGTGGGAGTGATGATGGTGGAGATGCCAAGTGTCCCTCCAGAGCCATGGTGTGCCCTCAGAGCAGGCAGCAGTGCTGGGGACAGGCCCCAGTGCTGGCAGGAAGCTGCTCAGAGAAAACATCTCCAAAGTGAGGAGGAAAGGCAGTGATCCCTGGGTGTGCTGGGGGAGCAGCACAGTTCCTGGTGGGAAGCAGCCAAAGTTGAGTCTGCTGGTTTGGAGCAGCTGCAGATTTATTTCTAATGCTGTGGGTAGCATGTGGAGCTGCAGATAAACACACAGGAGGGGAGAAGAGAAGCAAAGCACTGAGGAGATGCTGCTGTGGAGGGAGCCCTTCACTGAGCTGCAGCTATCACAGCCACCAGGGGTGGGCCAGGGGCCAAGCTCCCACCCCTGCCACTCTCACATGGCTTTGCTCCATGCCCTGGGTGCCATGGGGAGCTTTATGGGGCTGCCAAGGCATCAGCCTCTCACCCTTTTACCTGGTGCTGCCAAACCAGCAGGATGGCACCATAAAGTGGCTTGTGACAGTGGGGGAAGTTGCCAAGGTGGTGGTCAAGGCATTAACAGTTGGGCTTGGGCTTGCCCACCCTGGAATTGGTCTGTTATTTTGTCCCCAGAACAGCAGCTGGTCCTGTTGTGTGCCCAGGTACTTGTATGAGCATGGGGCAGCCCCAGGTAGGACCAGAGGGGACCGGGGGAGCTGCTGGTGACAGCCCAGCACGTGTCACCGTGGGCACAGAGGTGGCAGGGGAAGGTGCAGGGGCAGCCTGGTGGAAGCTGCAGGTGGAGGAGCTGCCTGAGGAGGATGATGGGTTCCCATGCCTTGGCCTTTATCACACTTTGTGTGGAGCTCACAGCTGTGGTGGAACTTTGTCCAAATGATGTCCCTGGGCTTGGAGTCTCCTGCCACTCAGCAGTGTCCATGAGCATCTGGAACAGGTTGCCCAGAGAGGTTGTCCAGACTCCCGATCCCTGGAAGTGTCCAGGGTCAGGTTGGACAGGGATTGGAGCAGCCTGGGGTGGTGGAAGGTGTCCCTGCCCATGCAGGGGTGGGAATTGATGAGCTTTAAGGTCCCTCCCAAACCAAACCATTCTGTGGTTCTGCAGTTCTGATTCACATCCACTTGTGCTGACCCTGCAGGGTCACTGTGCCTCACAGGGACCAGTTATTCCCAATTGTCTCTAATTCAGGCACTCTCTGCTCAGTGTAACCCCATCTCCAAAAGGATTTCAGCCTGGGCAGCAACTTGGTGCAGAAGCTGCCCCAAAAGGGGCACGTTGGAGTGTTAGAGCTGTGTGCAGTGGGGACCACAGACCTGGGACCCCCTGCACCTGAGGGGTGATGAACAGGGGCCTCAAAGGCAGGAACCTGGGTTAGGGAGGAAGAAGAAGGAAGCTGAGCTAATTTAGCTGTCTTGGAGATGGATCATTTGCCACCCGTGAGCACCACAAGAGGGAAAGGTTTTGGACTGCAGAGTCTTTTGAGAAGGAAAAGGAAATCCAATAGCTGGCAGCTGAATGGTGTAAATCCAGACTAAAATTAATGGAATATCTGGTGTTTTTTATGGGAAGATAATTTGCCATTGGAAAAACTTGCTTAAACCCTGCAAATTTCTTCTCCTCCTTGTCCCTGGGCCAGCCAGGGTGGATGCAGAGCTCCAAGGGGATCCTTCAGCTGAGGATAAGGGGGTGGGGGCAGTGGTGTACTGAGCACATTTCCACTGCACCAAGTTTTCATTAAATAAAAGGCTTTTTAAAATGCAAAATGCTTCAAAATATGAAGTTTATTTAGGGGATTGTTTGTAATGACTTAGAATATATCTTCTTTTCCATTTTAGTCACTGCTATTAATGTACTTACTTAATGCACCACTGTCATTGGTAGTTAAGATAAAGTAACAAATTCAGGGTTTTTTTAAAGCCTCTTGCTAGCACTGGGTGAAAATACTGTTTTCATTTCAGATCAAATGCTACTGGTGTTTTGATGAAAAAGCCAGATCCTCTGATAAAGTAAACACTATTATTGACCTATGTAAACAAATACTCAGTTTAAAAAGAAATTTCGTAAATCTGACCCACAACATTTCAGGATTAGCTGTTTTCCAGAACTCTTCCTAGTGGGAAAAATTGAAAAGAAACTATTTTTTTGCTTTTTACTCTTGGAATAAAACCAAATTTTGAAATCCTGGTTTCCTGTGAACTGGAAACCGCTGGCTTGAACCAGGAGTAATGAACAAGCCACAGTCTGAGGAGGATTTACTGCCAGGAGGAGGTGCAGGGAGCACAGTGCTGCCGAGGCACTTTTTGGGGTGCCAGTGGGGAAGGGGAGCTCACATGCACTGAGCAGGTGTCACCTCTGCATCCAGGCTTGGCTCTTCTGATGGATCTGCTCAAGGCTGAGCTTTTCTTCCTTTGTTTTTGTTCAGTGGAATGAAAGTGGAGAAGGTGGAGATGCTCTTGGGGGGTTTGTGGCAGAGTGCCTGGGGAGAAGGACAGCAGAATGACATGGGTACATCCAGTAACTCTCCATTTCCATTCTGGGACTACTCTTGGCAGTGCCCAAAGCCTTGTTGGACAGGGCTTGGAGCAACCTGGGATAGTGGAAGGTGTCCCTGCTCATGGCAGAAGGGTGGGACTGGATGGCTTGAAGCCCCAACCATTCTGGGACTCTTATATGTGTATGGGATGGACACTTCCCAGCATCCCTGCAAGTGCAGTTGGCATCCCCAGGGCGTGTGCTGAAACCAGGGGCAGATTCCCATTGTCCCTGCAGAGCAGAGAGACAGAATTTCCTCTCTGGGCATCACCATGATCTGAGACAGAATCACTGGCCGTGTGCTGCCCTGTGCAATCGGTCCCACCACGCTCCCCCCATGTCCAGCCTCGATGTTTTGAGGCCTTTGGGCAGAATTTTTAAAGTGCATTTCCTAAACTTGGGAATATTGTCCTGTTTTCTTAACCTGCCAGCCTTGGGTGTGGTGCAGGAAAATCCCTGTATTGCAATGAGCACGTGGCTGCAGACCTGGAGGACAGAGAGTTACCCACACTGTGGAAACCACTCTTGGAAGGGTCCAAAAAAGACTTTTGAGCACTCCCTGGGAAGTGTTAAAGAAGTGTGTGTGTGCTTAGAGACATGGTTTAGTGCTGAACATGGCAGTAATGGTTGGACTCAATGATATCAGCTGGCTTTTCCAACCATGATTCCACGATTCCAAGTGGATTCCCATTTATTTCTGATGGGGCTGGCTGGCACATTTACCTGCTCATGTTGGCCCAGATATTGGGGTACTATAACCTGAGCTGCCCTCTTTGTGCTATCAGTGGGGTTAAACCAACCCACAGCTATTTGGGATGAAAAGAATTCCAGTGTTGGAAGGATCATGAGCTGCAGGAAGGGTGAAGAGCCTTTGCTGTTGTGTGTCTTAGGAGGACTGGTGTGTGCTGGTCAGTGATAGCATCACTGACCTATTTCAACCCAAATCATCTGGAAAACCAGCTTTAACAGTGGTTTAATTTTTTAGTACTTTTAAGGCCTAAAAGTGCTGTTCATTCCCACATCCTACTGCATCTCTGAGGATTCTCCCTGCTGTGCAAAGTGCTGAGAAAAAAATATTCTGCTTTTGGCAAACGAAATTAGAAGGTGATGGAGGATCCCTGCTCAGGCTGCTCCTCATCTGCAGGGGTAGAACTGGGCTGGGGTTACCTGGGTTTGGAACTGGGAGGAGGAAAATCCAGTTTGCCTGGTGGATAGAAGAATCCCCATTCATAGCAGGAGACATTGCCTGTGCTGGGCACCTCGAGGTCACAGCTCAGATCCTGGGGACAGCTTTGGGCCCTAATGAAAATTAAGACATTGAGGAGCTGGAGCATTTCCATGGAAGGGATTGGAGCTGGGGAAGGGGCTGGAGCAGCAGGAGTGGCTGAGGGGGCTGGGAAAGGGGCTCAGCCTGGAGAAAAGGGGGATCAGGGGAGACCTTGTGGCTCTGCACAGCCAGGTAGGGGTTGGGCTCTGCTCTCAAGGAGCAAGAGACAGGACAAGAGGAAACAGCTTCCAGCTGTGCCAGGGGCGGTTTGGATTGGATATTAGGGAAAATTCCTTCGTGGAAAGGGTGGTCAGGCATTGGACCAGAGCAGTGGTGGAATCACCATCCCTGGAGATGTTCAGAAAATGTGTGGATGTGGCACTTGTGAACGTTAATGATGAACATGGTTTTGCAGCTGGGCTGATGGTTGCACTTGATGATCTTGGAGGTCATTTCCAACCTTAACCTTAATTCTGTGATTCCATGATTCTGGATGGGGGCCAGGGAGAAGTGGGCAGTGGATGGGGAGCAGTTGGGTGGAGGGACCAGTACCTGGGTCCCCTGGCTGAGATGTGGCCAAAAGGCTCAGGGTGGGATGGGCTCTAACCCTGCAGCCCTGGGCTGGCTTCTCTCCACCTATTTCCCTGTCTCCATTTTCAGTCCTTTCATCAGCATCCAGTGATTCCATGTTTCACCTTCCTTCCACAGAGACACTGATGGACTCCACAACGGCGACAGCAGAGCTGGGCTGGACAGTGCATCCTCCATCAGGGGTAAGGCATCACCTCATGGGCACCTGGAGCTGCTCTGGGGTCTCTTCTGCACATGAATGGGCAGGCTTGGCCCAGAAAAAGTCAGGCACTGATGCAAAGTGCCTTGGCCATGTGGGAAGAGCACAAAAGGAGGTGACAGTTGAGGTTTCCAGTAGTTTTCTAGGAGAGGATACTCCAAAAGATACCCTAGTGTTGGTGGGGTGTAATTCCCACCCCAAAGAATCAAACTAGTGTGGTGCTAGAGGAATCACACTCTCCATAAAGCTGGCCTGCAGCCACCTAGAAATGAGGAGAGGAGGAAACAACGTGCCCAGGCCACCAGCATTTGTCCCCAGTGTCTCACTTGTTAATCCATTGCCTGCCGCTTGCAGCAGGATGAGGGCATTAGGCTCTGGCCCTGACAGGACTGTCCAGCATCCCTGGCATCCCATGGGGAGACGTGTGCTGGCTCAGCAGAGCTGTCTGTCTTCTTTACCAGGGCCAGGTGTACCCTGAGACACACCCAAAGACCACCCTGAAGGAGCTCCTTTAAAGAAGAGCTTGGGCAAGGCAGTGCATCAGGTTCATCCCCCAGAGGGTGCTGGGCACTCCCCAGACTCTCCAGGGAATGGGCACAGCCCCGAGGCTGCCAGAGCTCCAGGAGTGTTTGGACAATGCTCTCAGGGATGCACAGGGTGGGATTTTTGGGAGGGGTCAGTAGTTGGACTCAATGATCCCTGTGGATCCCTTCCAACTCAGAGCATTGTGTGATTCTGTGATTTCTGCACCCTTCTGCTCATGGGAGAAAACCAGAGGGATTGTTTTGTAGATGTTCTCCTGCCCCTGTAGATATTCAAACACAGCCAACTTTGTGTCCCACGTGGGGCATCAAGGTGCTCCAGGGCATCCTGCCCACCTCTGGCTGCAGTGACCAGCAGCAGCCACAGTGCCCAGCACCCCCAGACCTGCTCCCTTGCACTTGGATGGCCCAATCCAGCCTGGCCAAAGCCTGGAGATGCTTCCCGTGCCCATGTACAGCAGTGGTGGCTCAGGCTCCATCCTGCCTTCCACCCACCCTCTGCAGGGGCTGGATGAAGACGTTTCCTTGGACCTCACCCCCAGGCTGACAGCATGCCCTCAATCTGAGCTGATTTGGCAGAAGAAAAGTAGCAGCCTGGTGTGGGGAGAGAGATTAAACCGAGCTGGAGCAGCGTGGCTGTGATGCCCATCACCATGATAAAGGGCAGAGCTGCCCCAGTGCCCGCCGAGGGGGATGACTGGCACACAATGGGGGGGAGCAGAGGTCAAGTCTTTTTCTCTCCTGGCCCAGCCTTTCTTGTTTGTGGTGTTTCCATATGTGAAGCACGCCCTGCTCCCCCTGCCCAGCCCGGCCCTAATGAGGCCGGGGCCTGCTGGAAGCCTCTCCCCGGGTTATTGTGCTGCTGCCTTCTTTTGAGCTGCAGGCATGTTAATTAGAGAGCCAGGAGAAAGGGAGAGGCTTCTAATTAAGCGTCGAGGAAGCGCAGGGGCTGGTGCACAGGGGTGACTTTCTCTCCCATCTGGGAAAAGGGAAGTCTGGAGGGATGTGGGAGGATGCTGGGGGATGTGGGAGGATGCTGGGGGATGTGGGAGCATGCTGGGGCTCCCCAGCCTGGCTCCCAGGGTGCTCCCAGCTCCCCCATCAGGGTGGAGATGCTCATCTGGACAGTGCAGTGCAGTGGAATCACCTCCTGTCTCCACCTCTGGGCAGGGCCCACATCATGCCCTGCTCTGTGCTCATCATGGGTGACACTTCTGCAGTGCCTTCATGGCCTCGTGTCCACAAGCAGGACAAGGCAGTGCATCCCACTCAGAGATGACTGGCCAGGTTGGGTGCAGCCAGCGTCACTTGGAGGACAGAAGTTTCCATTTGCTCATTTTTGGGGATTATTAGACACCCCAAAGCCCAAGCAGTTGCTGTATGTCTGGCTCTGAAGCTCTGGTGCCATTCATAGATGTCCCCAGTCTCTGCCTCCAGCCCCTCCTGTTCATCCCAAGCCCACATTCCACCTTATGCTGCTCCTGCCTGACCAAGGCTGAGCTCTCTGGGCTCGTGTCCTTACCCTCCTGGGGGCTGGGCAGGTGTGTGTTGGGTCCATTGGTCTTGGTGCCTGCCAAGGTGAATGTGTGGAATGGTCCATGTGAGGGAGAGCCACATTGGAGGCAGGGCAAAGAAAGGAATTGCTTCCATGTGCCTTGTCCTTGATTCCCTCACTCCCCTCCCAACCAGTGCCCTGAAAAGCAGGGAGATCCTGCAATTTTCCACTAACACACCAAATTTATTTCTGGAAAACAAAGCAAATGTTCCGGCTGTGTGTTGTGAGGATGCTCTTCTCATCCCCCAGCCCTGGCAGCAGATTTACAGCCACTGCCAATCTGAAGTGGTTGGAGCTGTTGGGGATCTTCCCTGACAGCCTTCTGTTGGGCTGTGAGCCTTGATGTGCAAGGAGCAATCTGTCTCCTATCTCCTGAGCCTTTCTCCCCAGTCCTGGGTGCCCTTGTGAGGCCATTTACAGCCTGAGGGGCTGGAGGTGCTCTGCTCCTGCAGGATTGTCCCTGGATGTTGTCCTGCCACTGGTGCTGGATCTGGGCTGTGCTTCTGCCCTGCCCTGGTGTTGTGATCCTGCATCCAGGGCAGAGTTGTGCTTGGGGTGTTAGATCCATGGGAAACAGCTTGGCTTCCACTTGAGCGGGTTTATGGACAAATTCAGAAGGAGCAGTTCCAGCTGGCCAGGACTGTGTCACATGCCAGCAGGACTCTGTCCCTGCTGCCAGCAGCCACGCTGGGTGGGTGCCCTGGCTGGGGATGGGACTGCAGGGAAATGCTCTGGGCTGTGGCAGGGGCTGGGCAGGTGGAGATGCTCTGTGAGCTGAGGGTTCTGCTCCCACAGAGACCCTTCCCTGCTGGTGCTCCCCACACAGGAGCAGTGGCTGGTTACAGGCTGCAGCTCATGCCCTGCACCCCCCACTCTGAAGTGTCCCCATCCTACACAGAATGGAGACAACAAGTGCTGGAGAATTTGGGAAAAAACAGCCTGGGAAGAGGGCAGAGAGCTGGAGAAGGCCAGGAGATGTCTCAGCAGCTCTGAGCTCTGTGGGGACCCAAGGGGACAGCTGGAACTGTGTCAAGGGAGTTTAGACTGGATATCAGGGAAAGGTTCTTCCCCCAGAGGGTGCTGGGCACTGCCCAGGCTCGCCAGGGAATGGGCACAGCCCCGAGGCTGCCAGAGCTCCAGGAGTGTTTGGACACTACTCTCAAGCACAGGGAGGGATTGTTGGGGTGTCTGTGCAGGGCCAGGAGGTTGACTTGATGATCTTTGTGGGTCCCTTCCAGCTCAGGATATTCTCTTCTGTAACTCTACAGAGCTTCCTCCAGAGCTGGCAGAGTCAGTGAGCTGGGGGAGCTTCCCATGGGGAAATCTGTCAGCTCTGAGCTGTCCTGCTGAGAAGGATGTTGCTGTCATGGCACAGCTCGTGGGCATGTCTGCATTCCACAGATCCAGTTCAGGACAGCTGGGGCTGGGACCTGAGCACACCTGCTGGAGGAACCCCAAAGCATTTGACCCTCAAAGGGGCAGGGATGGGGGCTCCAGTGGGACTTACTCAGCATCTCCCTTCTTGGGAACACAGCAGGATTGGCCATGGTCCCATCCTGCCTCTGGGAAGAGGCACAGGCTGCAGCCAGCCAGTGAGGAAGCCAGGTCCTGTGTGCCGTGTCTGTAACCACAGTGCCACTGGTGGGAATCCCTGTGCTAAAGGCGCTGTGTTCCTTTCCAGAGGCACAGCCCTGTAGCACAGCTGTAGGCACAGCCCCTGCTAAAACCGTTGCTGCAGAGCAGTGGCCTTGCTGTCCCAGCAGCAGCAGAGAGGCTTGGCCCTGAATCCAGGCATGGAGCATAGGGCTGGTGGCAGCGAGGTGGCCCTAAGGGGCCCCTTTGTCCCCACAGTGTGGTGTGGGTCAAACCCTGCCCAGGCAGGTACAGGGCACCCTGCAGGTCAAACCCTGCCCAGGCTGGTACAGGGGGGTGTGGGTGAGGTGGGATGAGGTGCTGGGCACTCTGGGATGGCCTTTGGGATGGGGTGGGCACGGAGAGGGGCAGCTGGTGCTGGCAGAGCCGACTTGGCACACCGGGGATGGGAAGAGGTGAGGAGGGTGGGGAGCAGCCATTCAGTGCAGCCCCCTGACTGTGTGTGTCCTGCCCGCAGTGGGAAGAGGTGAGTGGGTACGATGAGAACATGAACACCATCCGCACCTACCAGGTGTGCAACGTGTTTGAGTCCAGCCAGAACAACTGGCTCCGCACCAAGTACATCCGCAGGCGAGGAGCACACCGCATCCACGTGGAGATGAAATTTTCTGTCCGGGACTGCAGCAGCATCCCAAACGTGCCAGGCTCCTGTAAGGAGACTTTTAACCTCTACTATTTCGAGTCGGACTTTGACTCGGCCACCAAGACTTTTCCTAACTGGATGGAGAATCCTTGGATGAAGGTGGACACGATTGCTGCTGATGAGAGCTTCTCACAGGTGGACTTAGGTGGACGGGTGATGAAGATCAACACTGAGGTGCGCAGTTTTGGGCCTGTCTCCAAGAATGGATTCTACCTGGCCTTCCAGGACTACGGGGGCTGCATGTCCCTGATCGCCGTCCGTGTCTTCTACCGCAAATGTCCCCGTGTGATCCAGAACGGGGCCGTCTTCCAGGAAACCCTGTCGGGAGCAGAGAGCACCTCGCTGGTGGCAGCCAGAGGGACGTGCATTGCCAATGCTGAGGAGGTGGATGTGCCCATCAAGCTGTACTGCAATGGTGACGGCGAGTGGCTGGTGCCCATCGGCCGCTGCATGTGCCGGGCTGGCTACGAGTCCGTGGAGAATGGCACCGTCTGCAGAGGTAACCACGGGCCCAGGGGCTCACCTCTGCTGCTGGGGGCACTTGGGATTGGCATCTGGGTCTGCATGAACCACATGGGAGGGACCTCTTTGGGCAGGGGTGGCAGAGGGGTGTGTGTGGAGGCTGGCTGCTCACAGGACGTGGCAGGAACCATGGGGGGCCACAGTCCTGCCCCACCGAGGGGTCCAGGTGGAGAAGGGCATCCCAGGGAATGGACAACCCCTCTGTACAGCTGAAGGAGTTGCTTATTTTCTCCACTGGGTTTTTCATCTGGTTAATAGCGTGCCAGCCTGCTTGTGGCAGTGTGCAGAAGGGATGTTTATGGAGGAAGTTCATGCATCTGACAAGTCCTGTCCCAGACTCATCCATCCACTGCAGAGGCTGTGCATGACCTCCAGGTCCCCAGAGCCCATGGGTTCGGGGTGGCACCTGTTGCTGGTGTCATCCATGCTCTCCAGGTTTTGGTGGCACACACATGTGGTGCATGTCACCAATCTGCAGTTGCCTTCCAAAATACTGGGGCTGTGATGCTGTTAGTTTTGCTGTGTGCTTTGGCATAGGCTGAATCTCTTCTTGGATGAGGGGAGTGGGAATGCACCCAAAAGGGTGCAGTGGGAGGAAGCAAGTTGTGTACAGTGTTTTCCCGGTGAGGTGCAAATGGCCCAGGGCAGGACATGGTCATGGCCTGTTCAGAGCTACCTGGCCCCTGTGCTCCTCAACAGCCAGAGGTTTCCTGCCCTATACACATTCTGCCTCTGTAGATGTTCTCCTGCCCCTGCAGATACTCAAAGCAGACTCTGGGAGTGCCTGCTGAGCTCAGCTGAGCACCATGGAGCCAGTGTGGTCCCAGGCCAGCAAGAGGCTCAGCACCCCCTCTTCACCCCTGAGCTGATGTCTGTGCTCCTGTCCAGTCATACCTGGGCTTGGGAAGGTTGAGAAAGGAGCTCCTGGCATTGTGGGATGGGCAGAGCTGTATGATGGGCACCTGCAGCTGTGCCATGCATGGAGCAAACCACAGTTTGGCAAACAGGATCCTTTTCCCCCTGTCCTGGCTGAATATCCAAATCCCTCTGCGGTTCCGATAGCATCAGCACACTCCAAGCAGAGCCAGGGCTTCTGAGATCAATTATAGATAGTCAGAGGCCACTGCAGAGCCAAGGGAGGGGCTGTGTCTCTTCTCTGGCTGTGAAGGGGTGGTCAGGTAGAACCAAGTGTGGGGAAGGTGCTGGTGGTGGGAGGCAGACACGCTGGAGAGGGGAATGGACAATCTGAATGGACTCCAGGCTGTATGGAGAGGGCTCCGTGCCTGCTGCTGGTGGCTGGGTTGCTCATGCACCAAAATTCAGGTCCTGGTGTGCTGTGGGGATCATTTAATATCCATGGTTTCAGCTACTCCTCACTTAGCCACTGAATGCCTCTTCCCACTGAGCTCGAGCAGATCAAGTGTCTCCAGCCTGAGCAGGGATAGGGATGGGGACAGCAAGGAAGTGCTGCTGGAAACTGAGCCTGGCTAATCCCTGCCTGCAAGGGCAGACGGGGGTTTTACAGCTCCCAAGTGAAGCATCTGTAGCAGCACCAGAAAGCCCCACTGATTCATGGCAGCTTTTCCATCTCAGGATGGTTTTTTCCCCGAGAAGCCCCAGCCCTGCACGGTGTGCTTTGCTCTGATGCAGCCGGGATTTCTTGGCAAGCTCCCCGCTGCCACTGCGAGCCCAGCCGAGGGACAGTCCCCTGGCATGTCCCTTCTGCAGAACTCTGTCCCCACAGGGCTGGGGGGAACAGAACAGGAGTGGGGGCCGGGGTGGAGGGATGGAGAAGGAGGGAGAGGCCGGTTTGTTCTTTGTCTGGGCAGCAGCAGCAGCAGCAGGAATTTGGGAGGTCCGGTACCTCGGCAGCTGTGTGTGCAGCCGGTGCCGGCCCCGCGCTCCCCTCCCTCATCAATCACAGCATGGCCGGCAGCCCATCGTCTCCATGGGGCAGCTGGCTCGGGGCTGCCTCCCTTCCCTCTTCCTGAGCCTCCCCCTTCCTTCTTCTTTTGCATTTCCCTTCCTCTTCCCATTCCGCTTCCCTTTCCCTTCCTGTTCCTCTTTCCCTTCCCCTCCCCCTTCACCTTCCCTTCCCCTTCTTATTCCTCTCTTCTTTTCTTTCCCTTTCCATTCACTCTTTGCCTTTGCCTTCTCTGTTCCTTGTTCCAAATCCCATTCTCGTGTGGGGTGGAATCAGGGCTGGATGGGACCCCAGGATTGTGCCAGACTGGGACACCCCCTCCATTTATCCCTTTTTGTGGGGACGGGGAGGAGAGCCAGACACAAGAGTTGACAGGACAGCCCTGGCATCCCCGTCCTCTCCCATCCCTCCCAGTGAGCCCCAGACAGAGCTGGGAAGGGGCTGGTGGCCCCTGCTCTGATCAGGAAGGACCTGTGGGATCACTGCATCCCTGAGCTCCTCCTGGGATGTATCCCTGCATCCCTGGCCCTCTCCCAGGATTTATCCCTGCATCTCTGACCCCCTCCTGCAGGTCCCTGCCCCTGCTCCCTGCAGAGGCAGCAGTGGATCTGTCTGGCTTGGGGGACACACTCCTACATGTGGCTGGCAGGTTTGCTCGTGTTTCAGGGGTGGGAGGGAATCTGGGCCCCTTTCCAGAAGCAAAACAAAAGCAAATCCGAGCTGGCTTTCGGGACGAAGTTCTCTCACACACTCAGGCGCCTGTACAGGACATGGCAGGGAGCATGGGGGGCCACAGTCCTGCCCCACCGAGGGGTCCAGGTGGAGAAGGGCATCCCAGGGAATGGACAACCCCTCTGTGCAGCTGAAGGAGTTGCTCATTTTCTCCTCTGGGTTTTTCATCTGGCTAATAGCACACAGCCTGCTCGCGGCAGTGTGCACGAGGGATATTTATGGAGGAAGTTCATGCATCTAACAGCTTAAGCTCTTCTAAGCTCGCAGCCCCAGCACAAAAGGATTTGGGGGCAGTTAACAATTCTGTGTGGTTAAGAGATTTTCATTTCGCTGGGCCTGGCTTGCTGCTCCCGCAGGGCCCTGCGAGGGGCTGGCTGCTCGCTCCTCTCTGCTCCTCCCTGCTCCTCTCTTCTCCTCTCTGCTCCTCTCTGTTCCCCTCTGTTCCTCAGCTCCTCTCTACTCCTCTCTGCTCCTCTCTTCTCTTCTCCTCCCTGCTCCTTTCTGCTCCTCTCTGCTCCTCTCCTCTCACTCCCCAGCTCCTTCCTGGCTCCCCCAGCCCCATCCTCCCCGCTTCACCTTCTGCTCCCTGCCTGCGTCTTTTCTCTCCATCTCCCTGTTCTTTGTCTTCCTCTCCCCCTCCCTCCCCTCCCTGTCCCTCCCATGCAGCACATTAAACGTTTCTCCTCTGCCTCCCTATCCATTGGCTCTGCTCAGCCATTGTGCTCTCCAGGCTGGCTGGACAGGGCATGGACGCTGCCTGCACAGCCTGTGCCTGCTCAGGGACAGCAGCTGATGGCTTCTGCTCCCAGCAGTTCAGCCCTTCATCCCTTGTGCAGCTCCTCTCCATCACAGCAGGGTCTCTCTGCTCCCTGCATTCTCTTTGTTGTGCTCCTACAGCACTGACAGTCCTGGTCTTGCTGGGGTGGCAAGGGGTGGTTTTGCCCTGCAGGAGCTGGTGGTGACACTGTCTGGCTGTCAGAGAGACATCTGCTGTCATCCCTTGGGGTCACAGACCTTTCTGAGGAGGATAGGAGCTGGTGACCTGTGAGAAGAGGAGAAACCAGGTCAGATTCAGGCTGTGCTCTTGGCTCTCTCCTCTGCTCTCTGCCCCTCCAGTCCACTTTTTTGAGACCCTCCTGCAATGCTGCCTCCAGCTCTGGGGTCCCCAGCATGAGATGGACGTGGAGCTGCTGGAGTGAGTCAAGAGGAGGCCACACAGATGTTCTGAGGATTAGAACCCCTCTGCTCTGGAGCCAGGCTGGAAGAGCTGGGGCGGTTCACCTGGAGAAGAGAAGGCTCCAGGGAGAGCTCAGAGCCCCTTCCAGAGCCTGAAGGGGCTCCAGGAGAGCTGGAGAGGGACTGGGGACAAGGGATGGAGGGACAGGACACAGGGAATGGCTTCAAATGGGCAGAGGGCAGGGATGGATGGGATATTGGGAAGGAATTCCTGGCTGTGAGGGTGGTGAGGCCCTGGCACAGGGTGCCCAGAGCAGCTGTGGCTGCCCCTGGATCCCTGGCAGTGTCCAAGGCCAGGCTGGACAGGACCTGGAGCAGCCTGGGACAGTGGAAGGTGTCCCTGCCCATGGCAGGGGTGGCACTGGATGACTTTTGAGGTCCCTTCAACCCAAACCATTCTGGGATTCTCTGACTGCAGCTCAAGGTGGAGCCTCTCCTGAAGGGAGCCCCAGGGCTCAGCAGGGTCCCCTTCCCTGCCGTGATTTTGATGTCCAGGCCAGCAGACCTGCCACCACCCTACTGTGTGTGGGGGACGTGTGACAAGCGTGTGTGACAAGGACCCCGAGCCATCTCTGCAGCACAGTGGGTGGGAAGCAGCCAGGCTGTACTTGGGATTTGGAGGGGCCCAAGTATGTGCTGAGGGCTGAGAGCAGCTTCCCAATGTGCTGGAGCAGGGC
Organism: Rhabdornis inornatus; assembly: GCA_013397075.1. NCBI lineage: Eukaryota > Metazoa > Chordata > Aves > Passeriformes > Rhabdornithidae > Rhabdornis > Rhabdornis inornatus. The sequence goes on along the minus strand of VWZS01002383.1, from coordinate 19,197 downwards.
CTGTCCGAGCTGTCTCACAGCCAGGGCCCACCAGGACGTGATGTTTTCATGATAAGAGGCTATTTATGGCTCTGTGCCTGTTTGGGGTCTGGGCCTCCTCTGATAGTGCTGGACCCAGCCAATAAATTGTAAGGCTCTAGGGGTAATCGAGTTCTTCCAGGAAGCATTCCTGGTTGAACTGGAGCAGATACAGCCAATTGTTCTGGAAATGTTTCCAGAGACAGAGAGCTGCCCATTAAATGCTTCCAGAGGTTGTCCCTGCCTCCTTACTGCCCTGTGCCTGGCGCTCCCACCTCAGAGAGCTCATCCATCGCCACACCTCTGTGCTCCCTGTGCCTGTTCAAGGGTAATCTTTGGCCCATGGTCCTCTGCTAAGGTTTTCAGCCAACTTTTTTGGCTCTTCCCAGCCCTTGGCACTGCTTTAGCTTTTCCCTTGGCAGATGCAGCTCCCCACATACAGGCTGCTCGAGATCAGACACACGCTAGAGGGGATGCTGAGATTCCCTCTGCCTTTGTTTAACCATTTTGGCAATGGCATTTCTCTGGGTGCTTTTGAAGAATCCTTGTCCTTCCTTGTGGTTTGGGAGAGCTGGGGCTGTGTCCTTGTCCCTTGTAGGTGTGATTTGACACGTTTGTACTGAAATGCACATTTCTTGCTTGTGCCCAGTTCCCCAGGGCGTTGGGATTGCTGTATACGGAACCATAATTCTCAGTATTTACCACACCACAGCTTCCATGTCAACAGCTAACTTTATTGGGAACACTTTGGGCTTTCTGCTGGGTCATTGATAAAAATGTTAAGCAGCCCAGAGGCACGAACCACGTTTGTTGGCTGCAGCAGGAACAGCCCTGCTCAGATCTTCGACTGCACCGCGTTTTCCTGCCAGGTTTTAATTCATCGAGGATGTCCCACAGTGTTGGTGGAGCCACTGATTTCAGAATCAAAATATCCCGTGTGTTAGCCAGGGAAAGGCTCTGCAGAGGCTTGGGTGTGTGACATTAATGCCATTTTCCCCCCCAGTCAATCTTGTAATTGCATCAAAAACCCACACAAGGCTAATTTGCCTTAATCTATTTTTCCTAAGTGCACACAGGTTGGCACTACCATCCCTACCTTCCTTTAATCCCTTGCTGACCCAGTCCTGGAGCTGTCACAGCCTTCTTTGATGGGTACTGACTTTGCAATCCTAAAATAGCCACAACTGCCTCATTTAGCAAATAGCTTTTTCCTCCATCTCTGAAACACCCTGTTGCCTCACGGCATGTGGGAAGTGAGTGTGGAGTGTGCCCCAGCCCCTCAGGCCTCTCCCTACACCCCCTTAGGTGGGTGCTGCCCTGACAGGCTGATTGAGCAATGTTTAACTTCAGTGGCTGCTATTTAACATCTTGAGTTACTGCTGGAATGGAAAGTATTCCACCATCATCCTCGAAGATGATGACATCACCTGGCTCCTTCCCAAGTACAAAACAGGAATTTGTCTGCCTTTTCTACAGCCTTGTTGACAATTTGAATGCTCCCAGCCGGCCGGGGGCTTGGTGGCATTGTTGGACGCTGCTTTTGGGGCTTCTCCTTCTCCTCCCTCTCTGTCTGGGAAGCAAGAATACAACTTCTTTCTTTCCATGGCTTTGATTCTTCTTGCTGACCTCTCCACGTTGTGAGCCCAATTAGGGCTGTGGTGGAGTCTGCAGCTGCTCGCTGGGAGCTGCTCCACACCTGCCTGGTGCTTGTCCTCTGCATGTTCCTCTTGGGGTTTGGGCTTTGGGAGGTTGGAAAGGGACCCAGGGCAGCTTGGCAGAGCAAGGGGGTGTCAGACAGGGGGGCTGAGGTATTGATTTGCTGATGGTGTGAAACCCCAAGAGATGCTGATCTCACTGGGAGGGTCACAGATGGTCCAGGAGTGGGACAAGAGATGTGCTACCAGAGGAGGGAGATGGAGCACTCACTTTGGAATGGGAAATGCAGCTTCTGAGGAACTGCACCTTCTTGGAAAGGAAATGAGAGTCCCTTTCTCATTTTGCTTTCAAGACAAGGAATGGACTAAGATCTTCCACAGGAGTATTTTCTCTACAGAGGAAGGGAGATGAGGTTTTCCAGGACGTGAGAGTGGATTTTGAGCAGCAGGAGGTTGCAGAGCTCTCCCAGCCCTGCTGCAGTGGTGTAGGAAAGACCTCAGCAGGACACATGAGGTGAGCTGAGAGCAGCCTGTGGGAGCTCAGAGGGGGAACAGCATCTTCTCATTTGTCAGGGTGGGCAGCTCACAAATCCCTTGGGTTGGAGGAAAGGATGGAGATCCCAGCTCCAGCCAAACCCAGCAGCAGTTTCCTGATGGAAATGATGGCCATTCCTCAGAGAAACATGGTGGAGTTTTGCATTGCCACTGTCTGCCACAGCTGCTGCTTCCCAGCCCCTTTGCCCAGCCCCTTCATCCCTCTGCTCAAGGTTTCCCAATGATTTGGGTTGGAAGGGACCTTGAAGAGCTGCAGGGATGGTCTCTGCCCCCTTCCCACTTTGGGACAGGCTGCTCCCTTCATCCCACCGTGCTGGGATCAGCGAGGAGATGTGGGGAGGTGAGGGCAAGCAGAGCTGGGAGTGGTGTCCCCTCTGTCCCCCTGGGGCACAGGGACGCTCAGTGCTTCCCTGGAGCTGATGTGTACCCAGGAGAAAATCTCTCCCTGACATATTTTTACAGATGAAACAGCATTTTGTATCAAACACCACATTCCTGGTGCTGCTGCACCCATGTGAGCAGGGAAGAGCAGCTCTGGCAGCATCCTGTGCCAGTGGGAGAGCAGCATTTATTCCTCTCTCTCCTTCCTTGGCCTCCCTTTTCCCCACTCCCCCCCTCCCCCTGTTTTTTTCTGAGAAAAGTGGTAAACATTAATAGAAGCTGGAATGAATAGCTGGGATTCAGGCCCAGGATTCCAGGATTTTAACTCATTATTGCCATAAAATGAAGGGAATGTGGGGTTTTTTGCCATTAGTTTTTTCCTTTGATTGAAAGCACTCAGAGATCTTGGGGGTGAAGGAGGATTTTTCCTTGGATTCCTCACAGTGCTGGATTTTTATAGGGCAAGAAGAGAACATTCTTAATTGTATGTAACTTCAGGAAAATTGGAGAAAATGCTGCTTTTGAGGATTTTTTTTCTTTTTCACTTGAAATTTTTCAGCAAGTTGGGCCAAAGCCAAGAGATTGTGTTGAACATTTAATTTTGGGAAATACCCTCCGACATTCTCTGTGCTGATTTAAAGCTTTTCTGATGTCAGATGAGTCAGATGTGCTCAGTAAGAGCACAGCTCTTTGATTTTAGCCACACAAGGTAAAAACCTTACAGAGAATTTAATCTATAAGCCATGATTAGCTTAATTAGCTCCAGGGAAACTCATTATTGCTCCCCATATGCCTTAGAAACATAATCTGTCACTGGGAAGTGTACAGAAAAGTCTCCATAAAGGTTGGGAAATGGAATCAAAGTGTTCATAGCTCATACAATGGCTCTGTTAACACAGACCAAACTTCAAACGAGGTTTAATTAGGTTTGGCCAAGGAAAAGACATTTTTATTGTCATGTTTTGAAGGAGACCTGAAGTTTGGTGACACTGCTCTGTGATGCCCAGTCCTCGTGTGGGTGGCTGGAACTTAAACACCTCCTGCCTCCCCTTCCACACCCTTCCCCATCCTTGAGGACCTGCTTTGGATGCTCCCCAAACAGAAGAGGCTCTGAACCACATCCTGCTGTGAGCTCCAGCAGGAATTTGGATTTTTATTCCTATAGGGCAGCCTCCCTCTGCCCAGCTGGCTTGGATGCTTCTGCTGGATCCAAGTCCTGGGGAAACTGGCTGTGGTAGCAGAGAAACTGGTGGTTTGCAGGATGGCAGGTCCTGAAGACTGGAAAATGAAATGGGGAACAGGGAATAGCATGAGCAGGAAAGCAGAAATCTTTGGGTCTGAAAAGCAGCCTGGGAGGGGGAGGCAGGAAAAGGTTGTGGTCAGACCTGGAGCCACCAGCTCTGTGTGCTGGCACCCAAAAGGGGACCTGTGTGAACACATTGTGACAACCTGGGAAGCCTTCCCAGGTTTCTGCAGTGATTCTTCAGAAACTGAGATCTGAGATCTCCTCTTCTCCTCAGCAAGTTGAAATGTCACCTGCCAAGGTGTTGGCATCTTCAGGGAGTCCTTGGAGGTAATCCAGGGATTTGGGCTTTGCTCCTGGTGTCAGAAACCAGAGAGACCTTAGCAGAAACTGATGTTTTCAGTGGGAATCTTGATGTTTGAGTGTGGGGTTCTGCTCCCTTGGGCTGGCCCCCAGCTCCATGAAGGGCTGTGGGTACCACAGCAGTGCTGCAGCAGCACCCAGGGGTGGGCATCCCTGCACCACCAAGTGAGGGACCCCTTGCAGATCCACAGGCTGGAAATAACTCCTATGATCAGCAGCAAATTCAAACTGCATTTTGAGGGAATATCTTCAGGATTTGAGTGCTGGCAGTTTTTAAGGATGACAGCCTCCTACTTTTAGAGTCTTTTGGCACTTTGAGACTATTGGCACTTCTGGAGCTCACAGAGACCCTGTGTTTAAGACCATTGTTAAGGCAGAAACCACAGCCAGCAATTTCCTTCCAAAACATCATGATTCCAAGAGTCCTGTGGTTGTTACACCAGCAGCTGGACAGGAGCAGGAGCAGAGTGAACAATAAATGACCACGTGAGAAGGGGGTTGTTATTCAAACTATCAAAATGCCCAAACCCTCCAGGTTAGTCAGAATTCCAGTGCAGCCTCAGGTGGAGCAGAGTAACACTCTTGCTTTGCTGCATGGCATTTCCCCCAGCCTGGATGGCTTTGGAAAAGGTTGTAGTGACTTGTGAAGTGTGTGCAGGAGCAGCAGGCAGCACACTCCATGGAATGCCCCAGGTCTGCCTTTTTGATGGCCTGGGCTCTCTGGGAGGGAGGCAGGAAGGGGCTGTGCAGCTCCTGGGCAGCAGGGAGAGGTTCCCATCACTTTGTTCCTCCTTGTGCCTGCCCCTCAGGGCAGCCCTTCCTGGGCAGGGTGTCCCCATGCCTCTGGGACATGCAGGAGGGCTGGATGGGGGCTGGTGCTCCAGGCAGTGGCCCCAGGTGCCCATGTGTGTGGAGCAGGCAGGATGCAGGACATGCTGGGCATCAGACCCTTCACCTGGAATTTCTGAGGGGCTGATCTCTCTCCTGAGACATTTCAGTGGAAGCCAATTGTTTTTCCTGAGCCTTTCTCTGCCCCTTTCCCTCTCTTCCCTTTTACCTTATCCTCCATCTCATGTGGCAGTTCTGCAGTGTCCATATTGCTGTCACCACCATCCCAGAGGATTATTTTGGCAGATTCTCTGTTCACTCCCACCTAGGTGGTTTGGGATCCTATAGAACCACCTTTGGCTCCCAGGGATCTCAAGGAAGGAGGAGGAGGTGATTCCTCAGGCTGTCCAGGCAGTGGATGCTGGAGCTGTTCCCTCATGCCAGCCATCACCCAGAGCTGAGGGCAGGAAGCTCAGGAGGGTTTATCCCAGTGGAAATCCTCCTGCTGTAGAGTTTTCCTTGAGCAAAATAAATTCTGAGCCTTTCAGTGCATCCATACAGCCTCATTAATAAAACAGAATGAGGAAAAGCAGGGAAAACAGGAACAGAAGAAACATTTGGGGAATGACTCATACACAGAGAAGCTTCTCATTCCCCTTTCCCTGCAGTGCACCACAATAATGGATCAAAGCCTGCCTTCCTTTGCCCTTTGTCCTGGTATGGGGACAGCCAGCACTGCCATCCTGTCACCTTCACGGGTACCATCACCTGCCTCAGCTCTCCCATGGATCCAGGCAGGAATGGTGATGTTCTACTCTCAATTTACACCCTGGGAGTGAACCTCTGGCACCAACTGAAGAATAAGAGACGAGGGAGGCGTTGTAGGAAAAATAATCTCCAGGTTTTCTCCAGCTTGCTTTTCCATCCAGGCAAATCCCAGCCTGAGGACCTTCCTGGAGCATGTCCAGAGACAGGAATAGAGCTGGAGAAAGGGCTGGAGCATGAGTCTGGTGAGGAGGGGCTGAGGGAGCTGGAAAGGGGCTCAGTCTGGAGAAGAGGAGGCTCAGGGGGGACCTTATGGCTCTGCACAAGTCCCTGACAGGAGGGGACAGCCAGGTGGGGTCAGGTTCTGCTCCCAGGGAATGAGAGGCAGGACAAGAGGAAACAGCCTCAAGTTGTGCCAGGGTAGATTTAGTTCAATATTAGGGAAATTTCTTCATGGAAAGGGTGGTCAGGCATTGGCACAGGCTGCCCAGGGCAGTGGAGTCCCTATCCCTAGAGGCTGGATGTGGCACTTGGGGACATGTGTCAGTGGTGGATCTGACAGTGCTGGGTTCAAGATTGCACTCTGATTTTGGAGGGCTTTTCCAGCCATAGGGATTCTGTAAAAGGGAGTGGCAGGAGGCTCTGGTTCACGTTCAGTGAGTTCTTACTCTGCTTGGTGTTCCTGCTTTCCAAAGGGATTATGAAGCAGGAGAGGAATGTCACTCTGCCTGGTGCTCACTCACGTTGTCACCATGTGTAGGGCTATTCTGGAAACAGAGTGACAAATCTGAGTGTGTGTATCTTCCTGATACCCTATAATTAGAACTAGTCTTTTTTTATTTTTCCTTCTTCTTGAAAGTTTTGCTGTCTGGCACAGATGGAAGTGATCCCAGTTTGTTTTCGTGTCTCTTGAATTAGAGCATAACTGCTCTTTCCAGGATTTCCCAGGCAAAAATATTCATATGGGGACCTGCCCAGCACACAGGGTGGGTCCTCTGGGATGTGATTTTGGGTGTATTTGGCTCTCTGCATCTTTGCAGGAGCTGTGGTGGGGATTTACCATTGTCCAAGGGCTGCTTTTCCAGCACTTGCAGTTGCAAGGCAGAAATGAGAGCATGGCATGAAAGGAGACACGTGGGAAAAGAGCTGGAGCAGAGTGTGCAGAGCTGAGCAGAGGGTTCAGAGCTGAGCAGAGGGTTCAGACTGAAGCCATGTGCAGGTTTGCTGGGCTCAGTCCTGCCTGGAGAATCCTGGAATGGTTTGGGTTGAAGGGACCTTAAACAGCCTCATCCAATGCCACCCCAGATATGGGCAGGGACACCTTGTCTTGGTAATCTCCAACTCACCTTCCACTATCCCAGGTTGCTCCAAGCCCTGTCCAGCCTGGCCTTGGACACTTCCAGGGATCCAGGGGCAGCCACAGCTGCTCTGGGCAAACAGAATTCCTTCTCTGGCAGCAGAATTCCTCCGCCCATTGCAGGTTTCCTGACCCCAGAAGGGCTGTGGGGGAGCTCAGGAGTGGGTTGCCAAGCCAGGGCTGGGGTAGCAAGACATGTGGGACCACCAAAGCCACACCAGACTGACTGTTTCATACATTCTGGGGGTGCCCCCCCACCATGATGGAGTTTCCATGGAAACCATGGTGATTTCCTGCATGTTGATGTCCTAGAAGGCCAAAAGCAAAGGTGGGAGGCAGGAGGCAGAGGATGGTGGGCAGCAGGTCCTCCCTGGGGAGCCTCAGCCCCGGGGGATGGAGGAGAGGAGGACATTTTGGTACCCTGAGCCTCAGGGAGACATTGTCATCTCTCTGGTGCTCAGAGCATGGCTGGGGGGGTTTCCTTTTCCTTTTCATTTTCCTTTTCCCTGGGAAGGGCTTTGTGGGGCAGCATCCATGTGGGTGGGGGTCTGGTGTGTGTCAGCTCAGGCTGTGGGCTGGGCTGTGGAGCCCAACATGAACTTTCAAGGGTGTAACACCATAGCAGAGCTCTGTGCCAGCCCAGGGAGCTCACTAATAAGCAGGGTTCATTAATTAGCCCGGGAGGAGCTGCAGCAGCAGCAGCTCTTGGTGTCTGGTCTGTGCCCTGCTGTGTGCAGTGGGGGTGACCAGGGCAGGGCTGAGAGCCCAGCAGGGCTGGGGTGACACCCCTGCACACAGACACGGGCAGCCAGCTCCACCAGGAGGGTGGGATGCCTCAGGCAGCTGCTGGGTCCCCACACGGGCACATCTGGCCCACATCTGGCACCAAGCACAAGGTTCCCAGGGGTCCCAGGTATTAAATCCTGCTGGCTGCCTGTATCCTCCTTGGAGTGAAGGTGTGTCCTTCTCTCTTCAATGCCCGGGGGATGTGTGGCATTGCCCTGGCACTGCTGCACCCCAGGGCTGCTGTCCCCATGTCCCCACTGTCACCCGCAGCCTTTGAACCCCGGCCGGGTTGTGGCTGTGGCAGCACCGAGTGCTGGAGCTGCTAGCAGACTGGAAATGTCTTTTGTCAAAGCTTGAGATGCCTCCAACCTCCTTTAATTAAAGACAATTACTGCTTTCAGCCCCTCTTCACAGCTCAGCTGGGTTGTTTGCAAACACACAGCTGCGGGAGGCTTTGTGCCCCTGTGCGAGTCCCGCTTCCCTGGAGACACACTGAGGTTTCTTTATGATCAGCACTGGGCTGGCAGCAGCTGGGGGAGAGGAGGGGGCGTCCTGGGCTCCTGGGCTGCTTCCTGGAGCAGCCTGGAGCAGCCCTGCCTGCTCCTGCCCGGGGTTTTCTGCCAAACCTCTGCCTGGTAGGGACAGCAGCTCTGCCAGAGGGAGCACAGAGGGGTAAAGTGGGGATGGAAGTGTTTGGGTTGTGGAAAGGAGTGTCTTGCCCAGCTGAATACATCCTTTGCAATAACTCTGCTGAGTTAGCCATGACTCTGCATCACCTTCCTGCAGGACAGCCCAAATCTGCACTTCCTCACCCGAAACACGCTCCGAAAAAAAAATAAAAATCTGAACCCCCCTGTAAGCAATAACCCCCTTTCTGTGCTTGAATAACTCAGAGGCAGCCAAACAGAGCTCAGCCAAAGTTTCCAAGCAGTCAGGGCTGGCAGGAGAACAAGCAGCATCCACTGCAGCCCTCTGGGATGCTGTTTCCAAAAATACGAGCCCTGGCTGTGCTGCAGCACCGGGGCCAGCCCTGAGCACTGCCGAGGCCGTGGCTTCTCCCTTTCCAGGTGCTAATGGTGTCCTTGGGGACAGGTCAGGGAGGAAGAGGTGAGTGGGGAGGCCTCTGCCTGCCTTGGAAGCGTTTGGTTGTTAAATGTGCATGGTAAGTGCTCAGCCTTGGGGGCTCAGGGGAGCCAAGATCCTTTTTAAGCCTCTGACAGCCTGACACTGCTCTGTCTTCTCAAATTCATTTTGCAGCTCCGATTCCCTGGTGAGCACTAATCACTGGGCTGAGCATGAAGGGAAACATACCCCCACAATGGGAAGCCCAGAAGCTCTTTCCCCTTAAACAGCCTCTCCGTGGACATCTTTGATCTCTTTTGGGGTGGTTTTTTATTCCACACGAGGCTCTGGGCGGCCAGCAGAGGATTGGAGCAGCCTCCCAGGACAGGTTTCAATGCACGTGCAAGTGCTGTGATTTAGCACAGGGTGGGTGGGCAGGGTCAGACACACAGGCAGGGACAAGGAGCAGGGCTCCAGAGATCCTGTGGTCATGGCTGGGGGGTCCTGAGGTGACAGGGACACAGTCCATGCTCCATGGTGTGACATCATGGGATGCTGAGGGCCACAGTCTGGTCCATAGTGTGACATTGTGGGATGCTGGGGTTCCAGGGACACAGTCCATGGTTCATAGTGGGACATCATGGGATGCTGGGGTTTCAGGGACACAGTCCATGGTTCATAGTGGGACATCATGGGATGCTGGGGTCTCAGGGACACAGTCCATGGTTCATAGTGGGACATCATTGGATGCTGGGGTCTCAGGGACACAGTCCATGGTTCATAGTGGGACATCATGGGATGCTGGGGTCTCAGGGACACAGTCCATGGTTCATAGTGGGACATCATGGGATGCTGGGGTCTCAGGGACACAGTCCATGGTTCATAGTGGGACATCATGGGATGCTGGGGTCTCAGGGACACAGTCCATGGTTCATAGTGGGACATCATGGGATGCTGGGGTCTCAGGGACACAGTCCATGGTTCATAGTGGGACATCATGGGATGCTGGGGTCTCAGGGACACAGTCCATGGTTCATAGTGGGACATCATGGGATGCTGGGGTCTCAGGGACACAGTCCATGGTTCATAGTGGGACATCATGGGATGCTGGGGTCTCAGGGACACAGTCCATGGTTCATAGTGGGACATCATGGGATGCTGGGGTCTCAGGGACACAGTCCATGGTTCATAGTGGGACATCATTGGATGCTGGGGTCTCAGGGACACAGTCCACGCTCCATAGTGTGACATCATGGGATGCTGGGAGCCTTGGGACACAGTTCACACTCCATAGTGTGACATCATGGGATGCTGGGAGCCTTGGGGCACAGTACACACTCCATAGTGTGACATTGTGGAATGCTGTGCTTCCAGGGACAGAGCCCAGGTTCCTCAGTGCAATCTCCGTGGTGCTGAGGGTCCTGCAGTTCTCATGGGGAGATGGCATCTGTCCCATCTGTTTTGCAGCCCCTTCACCTTCAGTTCCAGGTGTTGGTGTTGCTGATGTGGCTCACCAGGAGCTGTGTGTGGGGCTGGAGCATGGACATCCACCAGCTTGTGTCTCCTGGGAAGCTGCTGGCTGCAGCTCTTGTTAGCAGGAGGTCCCAAAGGTACCAAGCAGACCCAGAAACATCCAGGAGGTGTCACAGGGAGAGGTCCCCATGTGTTGGGGACAAACATGACATTTCCAGGAACACTGGTTGGTCTGCAGAGCTCTTTACTGGCCAGACAGTAGTGAAATAAGGGGTGGATGAATGATGATTCTTGCTGTCCTCTACTGTGCTGTTCATATTTCCAGTGCCCAGGGTGCCTGTGGCAGTAAGTTATGCAATTTAATTATGCACCACGTTAAAAAATATGTCCTTGCACACTGTATGAAATTGCAAGCAATCTATTCCCATTCATGTCTCCCGTATTCCTGATGGCTTTGTGTCCCTCCATGAGTGGGCTCTTTTCACGTGGAAGCTCTGAGTTCATTGACTCTCCATATGGAGGCTGCTCTGTGTCCCTAATCATTTTTATCAGCTCTCTCACACCCTTGTCTCGGGGTGACCACCACTGCCAGCACGTTGCAGACGTGGCTCCACACATGGCTTAATGACATTCCTGCTCTGCACTGGGCTCCTTTCTTCATAATTCCTTACATTTTCTCTTTTTTTTTGATGATGGATGAGCTTTGAACTGATGTTTTCAGAGCGTTATCTCTAGTGCTGTGAGATCCCCTCCCTGCATGTTAATAGCTAATTTAGTGCCCATCATTGTGTTTGTATAATTAGGGCTCTTTTCCCCCAAGTGCATTAGTTTCCTTTTGTCACTGCTGAATTTCATTTGCGGTGCTCTTGCCCAGTCATTCAGCACCTGGAGATCTTCCCATCACTCTCTGCCAGTGGCTGCAGCTCTGGCAGATTTGGGGACACCAGGAGGCTGTCCTGTGTCACTTGTCACCCCCTGCCCCAGCCCGTGGGGAGCTCAGGGCAGCTCCTTGTTCAGCATCATCTGCACTGGCATCTTCAGCATCCAGCTCAGTCTGTGCCTGTCTGGGGGTGTCATCCCTGCTTTGTGCAGTGGGGTCACCCTTGGTGGATGCCACTGGGAGAGGAGGGGACTGAGGGGACACTCAGCACAGTTACAGTTTCCTTGTGAGGGAGAGGAGAGGCTGGCACTGATCTCTGCTCTCTGTGACAGGGACAGGAGCCAGGGAATGGCTGGAGCTGTGTCAGGGAGGTTTAGGTTGGATATCAGGAAAGGTTCTTCCCCCAGAGGGTGCTGGGCACTGCCCAGGCTCCCCAGGGAATGGGCACAGCCCCGAGGCTGCCAGAGCTCCAGGAGTGTTTGGACACTGCTCAGAGGCACAGGGGGGATTGTTGGGGTGTCTGTGCAGGGCCAGGAGTGGGACTGGATGATCCTTGTGAGTCCATTCCAACTCAGCATATTCTGTGATTTTCAGGCTGGGTGGGGATTTTTTGCCTCCTGTTCCAGATCTCAGTGCTCTGGGGCTGCCAAAGCCTTTCTCTCGTGTCTCAGGAGGCTCTTGCCCAGCCTGAGCAGCAGGGTTGGATCATGTGCTGTGTGCAGTGGTGGGGGGATCTGGCTTGAGCTGCTGCTGCTTTGGCTGGAGCTTGGCCCAAGCTGATTGCAGTGGGGGGAACCTGGGGAAGGAAACCCAGGAAGGGATCTCAGCACAGCCACAGCTCTGTGTGGGGCCATTCTAAAAGGAAGCAGCCAGGCCCCCACTGGGGGTGCCAGGTCCTGTGGGAAGGAGTTTCCTCAGGAATTGCCAAGGCTTGGCTGCAGACAGCTGCCCTGAGCCCTTCTGTGGGCTGGAGAGTGGCCTGGACACCTCAGAGGTGCCTTCCTACCATCCATGGATGCTTCTGTGCCAGGACCATGATGCCAACTTGACCCAGGCACCACCTCTGCTCTGGAGGTAGAGCACACCCTGGTAGGGTGCTGGGGCCAGGCTGAGGCTCTTGGGATTGCTCCTCAAGTAAAAAAATGAGAAATGAATGGAAAAAAAACTTCAAATTGTGCCAGGGGAGGTTTACATTAGATATTAGGAAAGATTTCATTACGGAAAGGATTGTCAAACAGGAAGATACTTCCCAGGGCTCTGTTGGTGTGGACCTGGCAGTGCTGGGTTGGACTCAGTGATCTCAGAGGACTTTTCCAACCTGAACTATTCTGTGATTCTAAATATGATCTTTAGGTACATGAGGAGCCCAAATGCATCCAGACCTGCTGTAATTGGTAGGGAGTGGAAAAATCTCAGCTGATAAAAGAGCGAGCAGCAAGTGAGGAAGTTTGGGAGGTCCTGCCAAGCCACATCTCAGATGAAGAATTTAAATGCAAAAATTGAATTATCTGTTCTGTAGCCTGAGGTCAGAAAGATGCCTCCAGGTGAGCAAAAATGCCTCCAGGTGAGCAGAGCACCCTGCTCTGCAAGGTTCAAGTGGGATACTGAAAATAAACCTGGAGGGTGCTGCAGGGAAAGACAAATGTGGTTCCAAGAGCCATGGAAAATGCTCTTCCACTGGGGACTGAAAAGCTCGGTAGCTCAGTGACTTCTCATAATGAAGATTAGGTGAGATGATTACCAGAAGGAAAGCTGAGCCTCTAAAGGGCTTTTGATCTGCCAGAGGAAGGGATAACAAGAGCTGGTAGGGTTAAAGTGAAGCTAAACAAATTTTTAAAATTAGGCATGTGTTTCTAAGTGATTAGCCACTAGAGCAAGCTAATGAGATAAGGGACTTCTCCACGTTTTGGAGCATGTCAAACAAGATGGTTCATTGCTGGGTGTTGTGCTTTAGGTGAGGATCAGCCCTTGGGGTATCAAAGATCACTTGGATGAGGGGAAGGACCCTGAACCCCAAATCTGTGCAAGGCTGTGCAGGGCCCAGCCCCAGCAGTGCCTGTGAGAGCGTGGGCAGTGTCCTCCTACCCTGGTCCTGTGGCAGCACCCACTGGGTGCAGATCTTGCCAACAGCCCTTGCCGTGCCCCCATCCCCTGTGACATGACAGGCACTGCCCAGCTGGAGATACTGCAGGGGAAGGAGGGAGTGTCCATAAGGTGTGACCTGTTTAATGGCCTTGGCAGCTGTGGTTCCTCCCTCTGGTGTCAGGGTGGAGAGATCCCCGTCCCTCCACTGCCTGCTGGGCTGCTGGAGGGTGAGGACAGCCAGTCCCCAGCACAGCATCCTTGGGATCATGGGCTGGTTTGGGTTGGAAGGGACCTTAAAGCTCATCTGGTTCCTTGCTCTGGTGCCATCTGTGCTGCAGAGCCACAGCAACATCTCAGCACAGCCCTTGCTTCCCCCCAGCCCTGCCCAAGGACCTTCACCCCACCCCACCACAGCAATTCTCCGTGTCCCTTGTCACCCAGGGCCTGGCAGTGTCTCCTGGGTGACATGGGGCAGAGGCCCAAGGCTCCTGTGAGCCCCAGGTGGCTCCTGTCACCCGTGCTGTCCTTGCCCTCCTGCTAGGGTGGTGACAGCCCAGCCTGGCCCCTTGGGGCTGGCAGCACCAGTGGCTCAGCACCCACACCAGGTGCCCTGGGATCTGGCAGGGCTGGAGAGCTCTGCTGTGACCCCCACCCTGGGCTGGTTTGCCTTCATTAACCAGATTAGCTGCTTTAATCTGCTGAAAGTGCGAGTTGCTGGGTCCTTGCACAGGGGATGGATGGATGGATGGATGGATGGATGGATGGATGGATGGATGGATGGATGGATGGATGGATGTCAGGGGAGAGGGGGTGGAGGCAGCAGGGAGCCTCTGCCTGCTGCTCTGCTGCTTCCCCTTGCAGGGACAGATTCACCCCTTCTCCTGCCACCCCTTGTCCACCCTTTCCTTTGTGCAGATGTAAAAGCATGTGAGGGGTTACACTGTTCCTGTGCTGTCCCCCCATGGATCCCCTCCATGGATGGATCCTGAGCCTGGGTGTTTGACCACCCTCAGCTTTTCTGCATCACACAAAGAGCTGTGGGGTAATGGGTCAAATCTCTCCCTTGTTGGGTCAATTATTTCAATCTCCCCATCAAAAAAATGCCCTTTCTTGCCCAGCAGTGTGTGTCCAGCTCCAGTAAGGGGTGTGTGGTCAGCAGGGTGGTGCCCTCAGGGCAGGAGGTCTGGCAGGGTGTCATAGGTGCCTGCACGAGCAGGAAATGTTCCCCAGCTGGGCAGGACCCCGTGCCAGGACCAGGAGCTTTAGGTCTGTCCCCAGGTGGGGACAGGTGTGCTCATCACTTTACAAACCACTGATGGACCAAACATGCTCCATCCTGGGGGATGAAGGCTCCTCTCTACATCTATCTCCAGATAGAAATCACCTCTCCAGATAAAAATCACCTCTCCTGTCTGTTTCATTTCCAGGGGGGAGCAGGGACTGAGCTGCCCATAATCCACTTTGGGTCATAGAATACCCTTGAAGGATATAAATTCCTGCCCACCAAAAGTGAAGGTTGCAGTTTCTAAACTGGGAATATGGTTAAAAGGAAAAGCCTGGGAACAATGGGAATGTGTCTTTTGAGATTTTTTTTTCCCTTGTGCCATCTGTGGTTTTTCTGGAGGAAGCCAGGGATGAATTGAAGGTGTTCCTGCCCATGGCAGGGGAATTGGAATGAGATGGTCTTTAAGGTTCCTTCCAACCCAACTCAACCCAACCCATCCTCTGTTTCCTATGGCTTTAAGGAACACAAGGAGTCAGAGGCAAAGCTGGGATGCAAAAACCAAATCCCAGCGCTGAGCTCTAACCCTCCACTCTCTGCCCCCACTCTGCACTCACTGCTTTTCATTTCTTGGTGCACTCCAGCTCTTTTTTTGCCCAAGGAGAAAAGGATCATGCAAATGATTTGCCCCAAGGGATTCCTGGAAGCTGTTTAAGCCAGCAAATGCTGCCTTCCCCCCAGCTGTGCCAGGCAACTCCATGTGCTCATGAATTTCCCCTCCCCTAAGTGCAGGAAGGGGCTGACAGATGTTAACACACGATCAGTGTCTCAGGAGAGAGGAATTAATGCCACACTGGACCCTTCGAAGACACACATTAGTGTCAGAAATTTCTAATCAATCAGCTGGGAGCCTCCTGGGGTCAGAAGCCTCTTTGAAATTCAAATGGAGAATGGCTCCTAATGGGTTTGATTTTGATTGCTATAAATTGATTAGCGTTAAGATAAACAAGTTTTGTTTCTTTCTGAAAGCTCTAAATATGCTCTGGGGGAGGAGGAGCAGTGGAGTCTGTTAGGACGTCCCCTCTTGGCTCCCACCCGTCACCAGTTTGCACAGCCACAGGAGATGCCTTTTTTCCTCCAGAGCTGGCTAAAACACAGAATTACACCATGGTTTGGGTTGGAAGGGACCTTAAATCTCATCTTGTTCCACTCACTGCCGTGGGCAGGGACACCCTCCAGTAGCCCACGGTGTTGATCTTGGATGCATCATCCAAAGAGTTTCTTGTGCTGGGGTAGGATACAGGTTAGAGAACGTGTGAGCACCCTCCTGTGTTTTCCACGGTGAGATGTGAAGGTGGAGCTTGGTTCTGGGTGTGTGCTGGGGAGTGTGGCTGTATTTGAGGCATGGGCAAGGTTTGGGGGCTGGAATATCTCTGGGAGATGCTCCATTGCAGCTGCATTTCCTCTGGGTGACAGCTCAGCACTCAGCACTGTAATTGTCACTGGGCACAGGAGCACTCCAGTGTCCCCAGGACCCTGCTGGGGGCTGAAGTCAGCAGGCTGGGGGTACAGAGAGGTGCACAGTAGCCATGGCTCGTGGTGCACTGTGAGTGGGAGCAGCCTGAGAGATACTGGTGGCTCCCTTCTCTCTTTCTGTGCCCCTGCACCCCAGGGTGAGCTCCCTTCAGCCTCTGTGTTGTCCCTGTACCCTGTGTGTGTTATCCCTATACCCCTGTGTGTGTTATCCCTGTATCCTGTGTGTGTTATCCCTGTACCCTGTGTGTGTTATCCCTGTATCCTGTGTGTGTTATCCCTACACCCTGTGTGTGTTATCCCTACACCCTGTGTGTGTTATCCCTGTATCCTGTGTGTGTTATCCCTGTACCCCTGTGTGTGTTATCCCTGTATCCTGTGTGTGTTATCCCTGTACCCTGTGTGTGTTATCCCTGTATCCTGTGTGTGTTATCCCTGTACCCTGTGTGTGTTATCCCTGTATCCTGTGTGTGTTATCCCTGTCCCTTGTGTGTGTTATCCCTACACCCTGTGTGTGTTATCCCTGTACCCCTGTGTGTGTTATCCCTGTACCCCCACTGTGCTCCATACAGCCCCACTGTGCCCCATACAGCCCTGCTCTGCTCCCTGTAGTCACTGTGTGGGCTCTCTACAGCCCTGTGTGGAGTTCCTACAACCCCGTGTGGAGTTCCTATGGTGTGTGCTCTCTGCAGCTCCCTGGAACCTTCTTGTTACCTCTGGAACCCTCAGACTCCTGTGTTTTGATTCCTACAGCCCTTGTGTGCTCCATACATCCCATGTGTTCTCCCAGCAGTTGCTGTGCATCTTCCCCATAACCAGGGAGATGTGTATCCCTATAACCAGGGAGATGTGTATCCCCTATAGCCAGGGAGATGTGTATCCCCTATAACCAGGGAGATGTGTATCCCCTATAGCCAGGGAGATGTGTCTCCCCTATAACCAGGGAGATGTGTGTCCCCTATAGCCAGGGAGATGTGTTTCCCTATAACCAGGGAGATGTGTATCCCTATAACCAGGGAGATGTGTGTCCCCTATAACCAGGGAGATGTGTGTCCCTATAACCAGGGAGATGTGTGTCCCTATAGCCAGGGCTGTGCTCCCTGCCATCCTGAGTGTTCCCTACCAGGGATATCGGTGGTTTTCCAAGGTCCTTCAGCCTTTTTGTCCCAACTATGGCCACAGTGGTGGCATGGGAGCATGTCCAGGGAAGGAGACAGATGGAGGAAAGGGCTGGAGCACCAGGAGCAGCTGAGGGAGCTGGGAAAGGGGCTCAGACTGGAGAAAAGGGGGATCAGGAGGGACCTTCTGGATCTGCACAACTCCCTGACAGGAGGGGACAGCCAGGTGAGGTTTGGGCTCTGCTCCCAGGGAACAGGAGGAGAGGAAATGGCCTCAAACTATTCTGGGGGAAATTCAGGCTGGATAATGGAAAAATTCCTTCATGAAAAGGGTTTTCAGGCACTGGCACAGCTGCCCAGGGCAGTGATGGAGTCACCACCCCTGGAAGTGTTCAAAAACCATGTGGATGTGGCACTTGGGGACATGGGTTTGTGGTGAACATGGCAGATCTAGGCTGGCAGTTGGACTCAGTGATCTTGGAGGGTTTTTCCAACCTGTACAATTCCATAATTCTATCTCCTAGTACTTCTTCAAGGTATTGGATGAGGAGAAATGAGGTCTGTCCATCTTGTGGAAGTCAAGTGGGGGCCAGTTTTCGGGGGTGCTGTGGGTGGGTGCTGGGCAGCACTGGCAGTGACAGGGGGGATGGTGGCCATGAGGGACATGGCCAGTGCTCCCAGGACACGGCCAGTGCTCCCAGGGGCACAGGGATGTCCTGCTGTGCCTGGTGGTGTGGGGGGGGCACGTCCCAGCTGTGGGGCACAGGGTGGGGACAGCACAGTGGTGGCTGTGTCTCTGTGCTGGGTGGTGCTGGGGGTCTCTGTTGATGCTGGTCTCACTGCTGTTGTGGTGAGGGTCTCAGTGGTGCTGGGGGTGACTCTGCTGTTGGTGACAGTGTCTCTGCAGGGTGGTGACAAGGCAGGACATGCCCCCAGAGGAGGTGACCAAGTGATCCCGTGTGCTCTGCTGCACGTGAAGCCCAGGAGATCAGCAGTTCATATTTCTGTACTGAACAGGGAGCTGACATTAATGAACAGCTAATTAACATCACAGGGCTTGATGGTTGCAGTGTCAGCGTCCCTAATTAGTCTCGCACTAATCTGCTTTAATTAACTGTCCCTGTCTCGGTTTTAATTTAATTTTCAGCTCTAGACCAGCGAGAGCAGTCCTGGGAGCATCTGGGTTCCAGTACCATGGCCCTGCCTGTGCTGGAATGGACTGGGGGGCAGTGGTGGCCAGCACAGGGCCCTGCCATGCTCTGTGTGCTGGTGCTCCCAGGGGTCAGCAGCCCCCAGGGCACAGCCCCAGCCAGGCTGTGGGGCTGGGCCAGGGCTGGTGGCCAGGCTGAGGGACACACCATGAGCTGCCTGCAGCCCTCTCCTGCTGGTGGTTTGTGCATGCAGCCTGTTCTGTGGTGTGCTGATTCCTGCTCTGGGGCATAGGGACAGCCAGGGGTTCCCTGAAACTGCTGTGCCTGCTTGGATTTGCTTCTCATTGCCTGGAGGGACCGGTCAGAGAATCACACAGTAGTTTGTTTGGGTTGGAGGGAACCTTAAAAATCATCCAATCCCACCCCTGCCATGGACAGGGACATCTCTCACTATCCCAGGTTGCTCCACGCCCTGTCCAGCCTGACCTTGGACACTGCCAGGGATGTGGGAACAGCCACAGCTGCTCTGGGCACCCTNCTCTGGGCACCCTGTGCCAGGGCCTCATCACCCTCACAGGGAACAATTCCTGCCCAATATCCCATCCATCCCTGTCCTCTGGCAGTGGGAATCCATTCCATGTCCTGTCCCTCCATCCCTTGTCTCAAGTCCTTCTCCAGCTCCCTTGGAGCTCCTTTAGGTCCTGGAAATGGCTCTGAGGTTT